>JAEIFV010000746.1:0-153392 GCA_018904265.1 Lordiphosa collinella
TTCCATTGATTATCTTCTCAGATAACAATATAATAGGCCTATATCCGAAGTTAAGCGTTTTTCCAATACCATTCATGCCCTTCTTCTAAAAGGTAATGAAAAGTTTTTTCTTTGAGTAAACTTTACACCCGGTCACCCCTCTCTGCTGTTGGCGCCAACTTTTGTGGTAATTAGCCATGAAGAAGCTTCTAAAACTGCCGTTCGGATTCGGCGCTAAGCCCTAGGTCCCTTTCTCATGTGCGAAAATTAGAATCGCACAAGCCAAGAGATTGAGAGTAGCTCGGCATTGGCCCTTTGGGGTGGCAGTCTGCAAAATATCAGTTTTTAATTCACACTTTGATTAGAGGGTGATACAAACACTTCAACAGCTGGATCTGATTATTTTTGGTAATGAGTGGGTAGAGAATCAGTGTATTGTTTATTAAATGACAAGTTTTATATCAGTTAAAATTGAGCGGCACGACGCGGCTTATAATTTTATCAAAAAATTTGCATATTTAGAATTTCAATATGTATATTGTGGTGTTTTTGTCGGTGTATTATCATTCACGTATTATAGCACGTTCGTTGTAAATCAGGGCTGCAAAACCCAAAAAAATGTTCGAAAAAAGTTTGCGGATTTTAACCAAAATTTACCAATAGCTTAGGCTCGGAAATTTAAGGTTCGAGGTTTTTGGAAGAAAGTTTTGGATCGATCCTTGGTTCAGCCCATGGTTAAACAATATAAATTATAACAACAACTTGACCTAAAAACAACACAAATCTTGTGGGAATAGGGTCGTTTTGGGATCGAAAGCTTTGGATTCAATGATTTTCCAAAATAGAGGCTCTTATGGGTAGGGATTTGATAAAAATTTTTTAACTTTTTCTATATTTTGGTATAAAACTTTCCTGACCACGTCAAGACTTAATATATCAGTCTCTTGGATTCTGATTTTTGCACTAGAAAAAGGGACCTACAATTTAACGCCGAGTCCGAATGGCAGTTTGAGAAGCGTTTTCATGGCTAGTTACTTTAAAGCTGGCACCAACAGCTAGTGAAGGTGACCGGGTGTTTAATAACAGAAGAAGTCGCTAGGCAGAAGGTTATATTTTCGTCTCTAGATTTCGTTGAACCGAACCGAAATGTATGGCTCGGAACAGGTTCAGGTTGAGCTTTATTTGTACGGAGTTTCGGTTCAAGATTCGGTTCACAGTAAAATAAGGGTCGGAATTCCGGGCTCTGACCGGTTCGGCTTAAGCCCGGCTTGCAATCCTGTTCTAAATGATCATTACTTTGCTTAAATCGCACATCTAGTTTGCAATAATCAATAATTTACCTTTGAAATAGCTAAAGTAAGAAAAACAAGCGAACGAAAAAGAAGCAATTTAAATTTCAATAAGATCTGGAAAATTAAGACAAATCAGAAAGAACATTTGCTGAGCAATCAAATGGAATGACCGCTTACTGCGCCACGCGTTGAACTATAATAAAATTGAACTGCAAAACGAAATGTGCACCTACTGCTGCCTACCTGTTGAGAATTCTCCGACGTTTCTTTACATATACCAATTTAGTATAGTCGTTTTCAAGTTTTTAGTTCATTTACAGACCATGACTCATTTTAATATCTAACTTACTAGTTCCTTATATGAACGGACTTGGATGAATCAGATTATTGGAGTTCAGATAGTTGATCACTTTGAATATGAAGAATATGAAGATGAATCAAATAATTGGAGTCCAGATAGTTGATCACTTTGAATATTACGCAAATCCGAGAAATTTACAGAATTTTTCGTTTTTCCTAAGAGCATAGAAGGCGTAGATTGCACAGCCTCACTCTGACTCTAAAAGGTTACAAAGAAATACACTTAGAACATTCCAAAATAGTAGTTCTTGTGATTTTCTAAAATATGCCCAAAAACGAAAATCTACGTAGAGTTGCCAAAACGTCACTCAGGCAAGAAATCGACGGCAGCAATTTGCTGATTACATCACATCCCAGCGTGCTTCTGAGACTCCGGAACAATAGCAAGCGCGGCGCAGAAACGCGGGATCAAGCGAGCAATCGAAGCCAGCCATTTGCTATACCAATCGCATAAAAGAGAGCTATTGAGAAAGCGGTAAAAGAAGAAGCTCGGAGACAGGCTATTTCTGAAATGGCGCCGCAGTGGATAAACTTGCAAAAAACCGAGAGCGTAAGTTGAAGTTGGCCCTGCCCGACTTCGTTACTCAGGGCAATTAGTATTTAAGAGCCTTTCCTTATGTTAAATGACAGAGCACTAACATTAATTTGACCATTTCAATATTATTTAAGCAAACATCGCATGCAGCGCCAAAAAGAATGCACCGTTTTTTATAACCTTTATAACTCTGCCATTTATTGTCCAATCTTTAACTTTCACAGATTGTAGATATTGGGCACATACACTACACTGCAAAATATTAGCTTGATATCTTCAAAATTGTAGGAGTTATTCAACCTTTTTAGCTATGGGTGCGGTAGACGGCATGGACAAAATTTGAAATAAACTTGATCAGCGTAGGTACAATAGTCTCCGAGATCTAGGTGTTAATACAGACAGACGGAACACGGCTATATGGACGCGGCTGTTGATGCTGATCAAAAAATATATACTTTTTGGGGTTGGAGATGCTTCCTTTCCAGCAAGCAAAGCTCGGAGCGCTCCAATTTATGTGTCTGAAGAGGGCGGAGCTTAGGAGCGTTTTTGGACTTAAGACATAAATAGTTATGAGGGTTTTCGGAGCATATTCAGTGCTCTCTAAGCACGGGCTCTTATCTTATGTCTTTTTCGGAATTGAAGCAGGCAGGTAATCAAAAATTTTGTTTTGGTTGCCTAAAGTGCCTAGAAAAGTATCTTCTATATGTCTTTAAAGAGGTTTTATGTGCTTCATTGGGAGAATGAAAGCACTCTATCTGTGTCTGCCTTTTACATACATTTGCACGACTTTGGTATACCCTTTTTACTCTACGAGTAACGTGTACAAAAATTCGAATTTGGCTATCATGAAGACGTATAAATAGGATGGTGTAAATCAAACGGGCCGAAAAATAGCGAATTATGCAAAATTTTATTATAAGCTTGGATTATGAAGAAGATTTAATAGATTACAACTTTACGGTTGTAAATAGAGGGTGTAGATAAAATGGTTCAAAAAATCGAGATATTTGCTCAATTTTCCTATGAGTGCAGATCTCTTTGCCGTTATCAGACATAAACAGAAAAAAAAAGATCCAAATAGATCCATTTGGACTGGATAAGTCCTTAGTCTACTTTTAATAATCTAATGGAGCCTAAAATCATCAAAGAATGATCCTTTTTCATATCCTATGGATGGTTTTCTGATTAAAAGGATACTAATAACATATCCTGTCCAAAAGGATACGGAAATCATGCAATGGATGTTTTGTAATATCCTTTTTATTCTCTGTTTTGAGCAGTGTTGCCTAGCCATGCCACGGGGGGCCGAGCACACTCGGAAATTCACTCCGAATGCTTGCCGAAGTAATGCATCAGTCAGTGTTAGAGAGAGACAGAGAGCTTATCTTCTTGGGGAACCCTGGTTTAGAGGAACAGAAGCAACCTTTAACTGTGCTCTTACTTTCTGTTTCGTTGTGAGAGGAGAGAAACACATTTGTTTTTGTTTTGGGTGCTTCTCAGGCTACCCATATAAAAGCATGTTTGTATGTAAGTGGCAAACTGCGCACTCTCATTTTCTCTCGCACTGGCACTCTCTGCTCACACTAAAGACTACTCTCGCAACCTTTTAAAGATAACATTTTTGCATTTCGGTCTTTGACAATGACAATAATTGTAAAAAAAGTTCTCATCTTTGCCTTGAGTTTGAAATGCTAAAGGAGGCATTCAGAATCAGATTAAGGTTCTGGTGCCGGTTCCGATATGTCAGGAATTGAGGGGATTAGTTCTCAATTTATTTGGGTTTTATGGCGAGGATTTGGTATACTGATTCTTACTTAATTTAGACTCGCAAAAATTTACAAAATATATCAGATACGAAACTCAAATTGATTAAAAATGCCAACTCTAAACATAATGATTTTATAGCAGTATCATTATGACCATCAGAGATCAAGCCTTGAGCATTTCGTCCGAACTTAGCTGTTTGATACAAGTAAATTGTCAAATCGTGTCGCTTCCGTCTAGTTCTGCTTACACATCTTTTGTCGGTGCACTCACCTCGAACCCATCCACCCACCAAGCTCCGCATCCGCCTTTGGCAATCTATCGGCAATCTTAGGCCATTTGTATCAACATAAACGTTAACAAATATTTATGGGCAAATGGGGCGCATATTTATTGTGAAACAACTTTTCCATACACAATACACATTTCTGTTACTGCCTCAGTTTCAGTTTCTGTTTTCTGTTTTGTGTTTTCTGCCTCTTCTAGCTAACATTTAATGTTTTTATTTGGTTTCATTAATGACATGACTGTTGTGTTGCCAATATTGACATGTTTTTGTGGCTTTGATACTCGAGAATGCGAGCGAGTGTGGGTGGGGGCAAAAGGCGTCTCTGGGCCCAGGGTTTGTTATTATTTATTTAGTTGGTTGGCGACGTTGATGATTGCCAACTGTCGACAAGGGGTCTCTTTTGTTGTCTATTTATAAGAATTATATTTGCGCTCATTTGTGTTTCCAACAGACATCCGCACACATGTTCCGCTTGCCTCAATTGCTTTCATAAATTATCGATAATTGCCTAATGTGATTATCAACAAAGCGCGCACTATCTGCCCGCATGTAACCCATCCACATCGCCATCATCATCATCATCATCATCATCATCATCGTCAGCGCGCCCAGGTGTATTGAATGGACGAAAAAGCATTTGAAATTCATAAGCTCATTAAATTTTCAGCAGACGACGGCAGTTTCTGTTACTCGAGCGCTGGCTTCTGCCACACTGGGCAAATACAATTAAAATGCCATAAAGCAAATTAGCCAAGACAAACTTTTCATATTTTGCCGCGAGCTGCAAATTAGACGCGACAAGACGCCACAGACGCGAGTTGGATGGGAGGAGGGAGGAGGAGGAGCAGAAGGCGCTGGAGGGTGAAAAGGGAACCAGAGACCGTTGGGCTGGGCTGGGCAGGGCAGGGCACTAAAGCACATCCTGCGCCTGGGTAATTGCCAGGCGTGCTCGTGCTGCAACTTCAGCAAATTGTTGGCAATTATGTGGCACAAAGTAAAATAAAACACACAGATACAGAATGCCAACAGAAATCCAGGAAAAGGCATTAAAAGCGTACAAAATCAGCTAAAGATACGGGGTTGAAGAAGTCCAGAGTCGAAACATAGATATCCTGGGGTTTTGTCCAGCAAAAAAGGTTATGAAATAGTTCAGAGTTCAGTTTGAAGTGTTAGCAAATCGTTACGTCTGCTTCTTCTTTTCATAGTTTTTGAATAAAACTTCTGCTTACTTCGAAAGTCCGTTTCCTCCTTCTAGTACCTTTCTCTTTCCCAACTAGGACAATCTGTTATAACCCAATAAAAAATCTAATTTGATTTTGATTCCATTCTGAATGCAACATTTTTAATTTCATTTTCCTGTTTTAGAGTCAAAACTTCCCTCTGTATTCCCCGAATCGCTTTGCTGGGGTTGCTTCCAACTCTGACCTCTCTTCCCCCTGCCAACCTGCTGGCAAGTGTATTAAATTATAATTATTTGTGCATGACAAAGGGTCATGAAACATGCCTAATGACACATTTGCCACAGACTCGAACAAAACGCGGGGCCGCCAGCATTTTAGAGGGAGGGAACGAGCGTCTCACCCAAGGGGCTGGCTGTAGCTCGCTGCCTGGCGAGGATATCGACTTGGCTGGCTCTCGTATATGGTTACAATTAACCACGCTCGTTATGTTTCAGGCGTGCGGCAGCCAAAAAGAAATTAAACAAAATTGCTGCAAAACTGAAAATTTCTACTTGTAATGCAACACCAAACAAAACAACCGCCAAGGATGGCAAGTCAGCGCAGGCCCCGGGTTTGGCTTTCGACGGTCGGGGCAGGTTTTTGGACTAATGTCTATTGAGCATGGCCAACTTTAGCTGGAAGTTGCCAGCTATTTGCTGGAATGGACAAAAGTTGGCTAGCCCACTTGGGCGGAGCCAAGGAGCAGTTATGTAGATAAGAGTGCTTGGGAATGTTACAATGTTGGTTGGTCTGGAGATAAGAGATTTTTTTAAGGTTTGTGGCTTTTTTCAACTTTACAATCCTCGCGCTCCCAGTCACGTTTTGAAGTTAGCCTCATTGCAGTCGCATGCCCTTGTTATTTAGTTAAACTATGCAATTGGAATTTTGAGTAACGACTCGCGACTGAGAGCTGTTCTAAGCAGAAGGTATATTTGTTGGCACTTAAAGTTTAATTTTTAATCTGAATACTTACCCCAATTAGGTGTATGAATCAGTTGCCGTTTTTATATAAGCTGCATTGAATAACGTTACGGAAAAGCCAACAATTTTTGGGTTTTATGATAAAAAAATGCATAATTTTCTGTGAAATTCACCTTTTCCCAAGTTAAAATTTTTAGCAAAAATAATAAAAAAAAGAGGTATAAACTAGTAAATAGACCCTTGTATAGGGCGGGTCAATTTGTTAAAAAAATTTGATAGTCTGAATCGTAACATTTCAGCATGAAACTATGTGCCTAAAATCCATTCCTACAAAAAGATCCATTTGGACTGAGTATGTCTTTAATATCCTTTCAATCATCTAAAGGAGGACAAAAATCATCCAGAGGATGATCATTTTTCATATCCTTTGGATGATTTTTAGTTTCGTTGGATGATGAAGTGTCTACCCGGAGTCAAATAGTAAAGTTGGGCCAACGCAATCGAAAAAATATTAAATATATAGAGGCCTCCTATGACCACCCATAGTACCAATTTTAGCATAAATATTTAGCTACTTTCAACAAATATTTTGTTTCTCTCCATAAACAGATTTTCAAATGGCCATAAGACAGTTTTACATTAAGAAAAGGGGTTCCCTAACTATACCAACTTTTTACTTGACCAATTTTGTACACTCTACAACTCTTAAAAACGCTTTGGGTTAGAAATTTATTGGGATGTTTAAATCAGTGTTCGAAATGACTTAACTTAGTCAACACCAAAATGATTTTTTAACTACGACTGCGGAATCAAAACATAAAAAGTCATTAGTCGTTTTGTTACATTTGACTATTGACAATTTAGTTGTTTCAGTTGACTTGACAACTGAGTAGTCGTTTTGAAACATTTGTCTAACGACAACGGAAATCTGTGAAACAAGTTGGCATTCAAAGAAATGACTACTAGTAACTATATACCAAACCAGAACCTACTACGATCATTATGTAAATTTTTTTGGAGTACAATTAAGAATTGTTTATTCTTTAAATTCGAAAACTGCCAAGTCTTCAACTGCCCGATCAATAAAAGATGGATTGAGTTTGACCAATAAAAATGTTTTCCAATGTATCTTGATTAAGGCGATTGCGGTTTTCAGAGGGGATTAACTTCAGGTTAGAAAATGCCCGCTCAATTGATACCTGAGATTAAAAGATTAGATTATCGCATATAATACATATATACATAAATATCACAGTTGAACAAATATTGGGTCATCGCTGGCACTCGATTACCGTTTGACAGACGGTTTCAAGCTGAATACAAGTCAATTTCCAGAATTTTTCTTAGCAAAGTTGTTTAAAACGCCCAAAATGGCACTTTTCAAAAATTTATTAAAAAGCAATCTTAAACCGAATGATACGCTTGAACCTCTACAGGGTAACAGCACTGGAACAGGAATAAATCTTAGTTCAAAATCGTGAAACAATCATATACGATTTTTATTTGAGATGATTTGAACATTGTCTATATTTTTTAAAATGCTGCGTGGTCCAAAAATCCATTATTCCATTTCATTTTACTGTATCTTTTATAAACGGAGAATAAGAACCAAGACATGACCAAATGTTCATGATTTTAGAACGACATTTGGTTTTCTGTTTAGTTTAACTGTTAATATTATTATGTAGTTACTCAAACTATATCCTTAGCTACGTTTTTTGTAATAATATAACATATGTCGGACTCGTCGGTCATTTTTCAAGACCCAAATTGAGAACGAGTTTTCTTAATTTGTTCGTCGATTTAGAACGTTTGGTATACTTTTAAGAACGTGGTCTTGTTTTAAAGAACGAAAAAAATCAAGAAACGGATTCGGACAAAAGTACAGAAAATGGGGCGGTTCAGAATTCTCAATGAACTCAGCTCGTCGTACTTACACTCAGAGAAAAAATAGAGACTTTCATAGTGGATCAAGAATTTTCGTACTAAATAGTTCGATAAGTGTGAAAATTCTCGATCCAAGAACGAAATTCTTGTTCCAAGAGCTTCAATTCTTGATCCAAATCGGGTACAAAAATTCTGTGTAAAAAAGAAGGGGGGTGGGGGAGTGGAGCTTAGTACTATAGTACTCGATTCTATATTCGGGTCTAAGTACTTGTAAATGTTTTTGGGTTTGTTTTTGTCTTTGCAGTTGACTTTGCTTTTGTTTGTATACCCTTGCAGAGGGTATTATAAAATTGTCCGGATGTTTGTGACGCATAGAAGGAAGCTCCTCCGACCACATAAAGTATATATATTCTTGATCAGCATGACGAGCTGAGTTGATTTAGCCCTGTCCGTCTGTCCGTCCGTGTGTCTGTCTGTTTCTATGCTATCTCCTCCGTCAGTTTTAAAGCTATCCTCACCAAACTGTGCACAAAGTCTTTTGGTACAAATACGCTGCACATTTGTCTGAACCGGTCGGATCGGATGACTATAGCATATAGCTGTCATAGGAACGATCGGTCGAAAAACTAGTTTTAGTGAGAACAACTTTTTTGTTTCCAATTAAAACGCTTCCAAACTTCGAATTTCTTAGTTTACTATGTTTTTCCATGATTCCACCAAATTTGGTCGAAATCGGACATCTATATAGTATAGCTGACATAGAAAAGTAGAGTCTGAAAAGAAGTCTTAGTTAAAAAAACTTTTTGTTTTCAATGGGAATGTCCTCAAAATTGGCATGTATTTGTTTTATATGCTTTCACGATTCACAAAATCGGATTCTTAAAGATTTTGGTCGAAAAACTAGTTGTGAAAATTTTATGAAGTCTTTAATGACAGCTATGGCCATATAGCTGCAGTATGAATGATCGGTCGAAAAAGAAGTCCTAGTGAGAAAAACTTTTTTGTTTAAATTGGGGTCCCAAATTTCGAAATTAACAGTTTGTTATGTTTTTCCTTGATTGCGCTAAGTTTGGTAGAAATCGGACATGTATATAGGATAGCTCCCAAAGAGAAGTAAGGAACGTAAAGTAGTCTTATTTATAAAAACAGGGTATACAAATGTTCGGCCGAGACGAAGTTTACTTTGCCCTATTTTATGGAAAACTCCAACACCCTCACCCCCACCTAAGCGCAAACAAGCCACAGTTCGACCCTTGAGACTTTGTTTATATCAAGTAAGGCCTAATATCTATTTATTCTGAAGATTACAGTAAGATCGGACAAAATCGATAGCGTAAGTTAAAGTCGGTCCAGCCCGACTTCGATTTCCTCGTTACTCAGAGGAATTAATCTTGTATAGCTTTCCCTTATGTAAGTTAACAGAGCATTTACATTAATAAGAACATTTTAACATTATGTAAGCAAACAGAGCATGTGGAGCCAAAAAGTATGCAACATTTTTGATAACTTTTATAATTTTGCCATTTATTATCTGATCTTAATGAAACTTTCAGAGATTGTAGATGTTGGGCACATACACTAAACTGCAAAATATGAGCTATTGTAGGAGTTATTCAACATTTTTTATTGTGTGGGGTGGGAGGGGCGTGCGCAAAATTTGAAATAAAGTTTGATCCGTAGGGCTACATAAACAATTTGTTCGCTTTAGCACTTCTAGTCTCCGAGATCTAGGTGTTCATACAGACAGATGGACATATCTATATCGACTCGGCTGTTGATGCTGATCAAGTATACATATACTTTATTGGGTCGAAGATGCTTTCTTCTGCCTGTTACATACATTTGCACGACTTTAGTATAGAAATGAGCAAAAATGTGCGTACAAAAGTAACGTAACCTAGGAAAGGCCCATATTTTATAACTAAGGGGAGGGGCAGGAGGTTGTTGTACATATACATTCATATTTGGTTTAAAAAGTGCATTCTTATATTCTGTATCAAAGGTCTCCGACCATAAAAGGAATACATATTCAGCATCAACAGCCAAGTCGATTTAGCCATGTCCTTCTATCTGTTGCTACAATAGATCTAGAAACACTGCAATAAATAGATAAAATGCCATCACTGAAACAAGCAACCATTAATTATTTCTTTGCTCACAAATAATTTTTCAACGAATTTTATTGTACTTTGGTTTTTTTGTTTAAACTCTTCGATTTGCCTACTACAGCAATGCGATTAATTCATTATTGATGTTTCCCTTTATCTCTGGATTATAAATTTTTAATAGATTACAATTTTCGTTGTCTTTTCAAGCATATTTTCATATTAATCTAGTGAAAATTAATTAAACATCATTTAATATTAAACCTTATGCATAATTCCCCAATCGAGCAACATCCCTGCGTCAAGCCCAAGCCATAAATTTGCCTTAACCTGTTTATAATTCCACTCCCATCCTCGCTCGGCTTACTTTCCCTTTTTTTTTTTGTTGTTGTCTCCAAATCATGAATTTCAAATTGCAATCGTATACCTAAGTCACATATCATCTGTCTCCGGCTTAGTGTTTCATGTTTTTCATGTAGTTCTTGCACCACAGTGGCTAGGCCGAGAAATTCGAGTCGTGTTCGTGGCCCAGCTTGAGGCTTAGGCACTGGGCAAACTAAAAATGTTTAAGAAACGGCAAACACAATTCAGTGTTCACTATTTATTTTGGATTCCTAAGCGAGTTTTGTAATTAAACGGAAACAGGGTAGGTAAACTGAAAGAGTAGGGCATGCAAAGCGATTCCCTGGTGGTTTTATATGACAAAGATCCGTTAGCGTATGAAGGGCCCATCCATATGCGTCAGGTTGTGCGGCAATTGCTGCCAGCTGTGTTCATAATTTGATATGCGCCAAATTTGATTCGAGTTTTGCCTGTCGCTTTAATTAGCTACAGTTGCTGACTCTTTAATGGACAGGGCTCAGAGCACAGACAACAGGGACACATACATTTGACCAAAAGGCGGGTTCGGGTCTGGGTCTGGTTCAGGGTTCGCTTATCAATTGCGCTTAAATCGCGCCCATCAATTACCCGGACTGGCATGTTGGCACGGCCAAGGGCCTATCAATAAAATGTGCCGCGTTTCAAGTTACTTTTCGTAAAGCGATTTAATTGAAATACAAGCCAGAGGACAGTCCCGGCCCACGTAGAGGCCAGGCATTAAATTTAAATCCACACAACATAGACAACAAATGCCTGGAAATTAATATGAAGGGAAGCCGAGATGTGCTCGCCTGAGATTTGAGTTACTTATTTGGCTGACCGCATCGGAGATTGGTATTGAAGTTGGAGGTAGTCTTGTGCGGGTTTCGTTTTGCTTTTCCACTGATAAACTACACTAGGCAACGGGAAATGAGGAATGCGATTGAAGCGGAAACTTAAAATAAGTTACAAACGAAGGAAGCGCTGGATTCGAAATCGATATGCTGGCTGATAGATGGGGATGAATCCTAGCTATGAATTAATATGTGAAATTGTTACTCAGTAAATACCATTGGAAATAGTTGCCCACTTCTGACTTAAACTTACTCCAAAACCTCTTTGATACCTTTTAAAGCTAGTTCCTATTTCCCTTAATCCCCAATTCTGTAGCTGGGTGTTATTTCTTCTTTAGGCATGACTGAATTCCGCTGCTCATTATTGTACTCCTTCCCTCTTACATTTTTCTCGCCTTTGCCCCCTGTCCGCTCTCATTATCGACTACAGCAACGACGTGCAAGATTTACGCTTCAATTGGTTTCGTTTAAGCGAAAAATGCAGGCAGGCATCCCGGAGACGGGAGGAAGAGCGTGGAGACGGAGACCTTCCTTTATGGTTGGTGGAAATGATTTTTTGGAACTGATGCGCGCCAGTTGCATTGATTTACATGACAACTGAGCGACGCAGGAGGATGAGGGTGAGAAGCATGAGAGAATGCCACCCCTTTACATAATTTATAAAGCAGAGGAAACAGGCCAAGCCGGCCAAGTTTTGGTATCTTTATCTTTAACACAGCAAAAGCAAATCATAAACGACTACATGCGGAAGTCAAAGTTCGTTTTGGGGCAAAGCCACCCCCTTTGTTGGTTGGAATTTCCTTTCCCTTGTGCAAAAAAATGCGAAAAAAAAACGAAAAGGAAAATGATCAAAAATAAAAATGAAAAGTAAGTTGTAATAATTTGCATTTTGCTGCCAAATGAATTTAGCCACTCAGCCGTAGTTCAGTCCGTGTGGGTGATGGGGGGAAAGATAACTTTTAACTTCAATTTGGGTAACTTTTGCCTTAAGGGGGGAATCGACCCAAAAGAGCCGCCAGCCACCTGCTGTTAACTCAAGTTGATTTTTGGGCAAATGTTGTATGCCTGGCTGTGTGTGTGTGTGTGTGTGTAGTTTTGCTTAGGGGTTGTTCTGGTGGATGGTGGGGTTCTTAAAGAGCTGGCAACTAAGTGAGTTTACTTAACGATTTGTAAAAATGGCGGTAAATGTCAATTCTGCTTTGACATTTTGAAGTAAACAGCCATGTTTTCCAATTTTCAGTGTTATTGAACCAGAAGTTATCAGGTGTACTTCTAAAAATAACCGCTGAGCACGTAAATGTCGACGCGGATCACGATATATCGACAATTGCATTAGCTAAACGCTACGACGGACAAAACGACATTCGCTTTCGAATAATATTTGCGATTTACAGACCTTCCACTAAAGGATTACTTAGCAGAGCGATTTTCCTCCATAGCCCCAGGGGCCGAGCGCAATCGGGCATTTGAGCGTAAGCAGAGCTCTCTTTGTCTTCGTTCGCTGCCCAGCCGTCGTTGAGCTGTGCTGCGTCGCTTTGATATCACACACCAATACACTCTCACTTTTTGGCTTCGCTCTTCTTGAACATCGCTGATTTAGCTACACTGTTTTTGGCAGATCAGCTGTTTTCGTGTCAGATGTTACTGTCAAACATGTTCAGTTTGGTCAAAAATTTAACCATGAATTGACTAACAATCGAACAATGCTTGCAGAATATTGAATTTTATTATGAAATTCAATGGTCAGTTTGGGCGACCATCTGAGGCGGCTATCCGGTATCTTGTGACTAAAATTCGCTCCAAATTTACTTTATTGGACATTGAACCATAATCACGCTTACGTAGAGTGCGGACAGAGGTAAATATCGCAGCTGTATCCGCCAGTGTTGTTAATGACGCTTAATGGGCCTTTGTTACTCCACTACGTGGAAAATTTTGGGGAAGGATTTGGGTATAAAACCTTTTAAAATAAAGCTGGTGCTAGAATTGAAGCCTAGAATTGAAGCTATCTTTTGGTGAATGGGCGCTGGCAAATTTGGATGCAGATCCACTTTTTTTTTATCGAAAAGTCGTGTTCAGCGATGTAGCTCATATCGGGTTGAATAGATACGTGAACAAACAGTATTGAGTATTGGGTGTGAAGAGATTGCAAGAACTGAAAATGCATCCCGAAAAATGCACTGTTTGGTGTGGACTATGAGCCGGTGGCATTATTGGACAGGCAGAAGGAAGCAGGATCAGGCAGAAGGAAGCATCTCCGACCCAATAAAGTATAAATATTCTTGATCAGCATCAGCAGCCGAGTCGATCTAGCCATGCCCGTCCGTCTGCCCGTATGAACAAACAGATCTCGGAGATGGTAAGAGATTGAGGCAGATTAAGTTTATTTTAAATTTTTTCCTCGCCCCCACCCGTCCCCGCAAATTGAAAAAAACGTCATATCCCCCACAGTTTTATAGATAGAAGGTCCGCCAAAGGAATGGTAAAGATCGGATGAACGATAGTCGAGTTATAAGGAAAACATACAGATTTGGACAGCACCGGTCGTAACAGTGATGGGCAGCGGGTACAGAGTGAGCTATAGTCGGGCTTGGCCGACTTTCTTACTTTTTTATAAAGATGACGAAGGCAGGTACTTTACTGTGAATGGAGAGCGCTGCCGAACAAGTTTTCCAAATTTGTTTTTTCCCAAAATGGAAGAGCTCGACTTAACTAACATGTGGTTTCAACAAGACGGTGCCACATGCCACACAGCACACGAAACAATGGCCCCATTGGGAGGCGAGTTCGGATCGTGTGATATAACGCCTTTAGACTATTTTTTGTGGCGCAATGTTAAGGCTCATGTCTATAGCGACAAGCCCGAAATAGTTGACCCATAATGAAGAATTTATTAGTAAAGAACCGACCGATATGTTGGAGAGAGTATGCCAAAATTGGTTCCAGCGTATGAACCATTTAAGGCGCAGCCGCGGTCTACATTTACAAGAAATTATCTTTAAACATTAAATTATATAGATCGTTCAATCGACTCAAATATAGATTTCATACATTTTTTTTAGAGCGAAGCTCTTTTACGGGCGGTCGACTGTGGGGCAAATCCAGTGACTCAAGTGACGAAACAGTGAAAGAAACAGTGACTAAAACAGTGACCAAAACAGTGACCAAAACAGTGACCAAAACAGTGACCAAAGCAATGACCAAAACAGTGACCAAAACAGTGACTAAAACCGTGACCTAAACAGTGACCAAAACAAAGACCAAAACAGTGACCAAAAACAGTGACTAAACAGTCAATTACACTGTGTTCCAGACAAAAAGTTTTGGGATCACTCCAATCCACGATATTGGGGTTTTGGTGGTATTTCGTGTCAATTTTTCGGATAAATCGAAAATATTCTTCCTTATTTTTATTTTCACCAGCAGTTTCTAGCCGGCTCGAGGTCATGTTATGCTTTCGCATAACTTTAAACAGACACACAACACCACAAAGGAGGCTGGCAGATCGTACAGCTGTTTCATGAGTAACCACATTTAATCGTAAGCGATCAATGCCTACTGAACTGTTTAAAACTGTTTGGGAATTCCAGAACTGCAAAAGATTTCATTGTTTTAGTGGGAAGAGAATTTGTCTAATTGGGTCCCTGATAATTGTCCATGCCATCTCACAAAACAGGGTTGCATCTCGCGCAAAAAAAGTCCTATGTTTTAGTTCCTTATTAATTTGATGTTCAATTGAAATATGTTAAATGTGGTAAAGGTTTTTTGATTCATGTGAATATTATAATTCAAATTATAGTCATGTTACCCAAAATTCAAAAGCAAAATTTAAAAATATTTCCGCGCCAATGATAAAGCAAAATTTGGCAACCCTAGCCCCGTTTGATATTGACAAATTTCCAATATGGCGCTTGTAATGCCAACTGAGGCAGATAGATGGCGCTAGCTATGCCATGTGGAAAGACGGATTTGGTTGATATGGCAGCCTTCGTTTGGTTTTGCGAAAAATTTTTAAAAAGCGAATTTCAATATTAAATCAAATTAAACATGTTATTTATTTGATGCAGCATGCCAGTAAAATAATGAAGTTTACTTTCCCAAAACTAATTTTGCTTATCCAAATAGTTTAGGGGTAAATTTAGCAAACCGAAACCGAGAATTGGTTTTGGGTTAGAATTCGGTTGGAAGAGATTTCTGTGACACCTCCGTATAATTAATTTTGTAAGGATAGAAATAACTTAACTAAGTCAAAAATGGATATAAATAAACTACTACTACTACTTTATTTTAGAATTTTCGTTCATACAAAATAAAAATGTGATAACTCAAGATAGTAATGATACCTTGGACCCGAAATATAGGGAAACCTTTGAGCTTGGTCATGTCTTTTTTTCGACTTGCAAGATGTTTTTATTTTCAAAAATCATAGCATACTTTAAAGGGCACTTAGCATGGTATATTTTGTGTGTATAAACAAAGTATGTGATATGTTTCCAAATGAAATGCAATTTACTCTAAAATGATATGAATTTCCATCATGTTCTTCAAAAGCGAATCAAACTGGTCTAAAACGAATGTCATTCAAGATGTTCAATATGAAGAAATAGCCCATTTTTGAATACCAAAATAACAAAGTCAAAATGGCATTTCAACTGCAATTTGCACTAAATAAAATGTAAGCTTGTGTCTTTATAAATTGAAGTTATTAAATGATTTATGTTATTTTGCTTTGAATTGTTTAATAAAAGTCAAGAAAATACCGGTGCAAGTTTCTCCAGCATTCTGTTCTGAGCCAATTACCAAAAATAATAGCTGATTCATTTTCCACTTTCAATTAGAATTTCTTAAGTATTTCTGTTAAGTTCAAACTGCCAAACTCTGGCCCGGGCAGGAAATTGAAAATATTTGATTTTTAGAAATTTCCTACAGGAATTTTAATCGATATGTCTTTGATCCCAGTTGCCGCGAGTTGTTGTTTTTTTTTTTTGTTGTTTGCTGTTCAACCTTTCATTAGAAGGCACCTACTGCCTTCATTTTGGCAAATGAGTTTTTGCCTTTCATCTCCTTTTGGCCCTGCCCAAGCCTAATTGCCATGGCATTCTGGCGGCGCACCCTAAACATTGGCCAAAGATCTCTCTAGAGCGGAGCCAAATTACGAAATATTTTTGCACAAACGAAATGCTCCCCCCCCGAGAGGCAGGCAGGCGACGTAGCAGACCAGACAAGGTGTTTACAGCACATCCATTGGAACATCCTGGCAGCGACTAGAGAACACGAACTAAAACTGAATGAGAACGGCAATTACGTGCATGTTGAGCAAAACGAAAGTTGGCAAAAAACCCCCGAGCCAGCTCCTGCTGCACAAACACACACTCACACACACACACAAATTGGCAGGCGTTTCAAATATTTGTAGAGTCGGCAGACAATTGAACATGGCAGGGCTACACATGGGCACCGAGTCGCACATAAAAATTTATAGAATATTTACGTGGCAGCATTTCAGTTGGAAGCCAAACCAAATTTCAGTTGCCAAAACCGAGAAGAGGAAAAAAAATGTACTAAGCCTGGTTGGTTGGTGGTTGCCCCCATTTAAATGAGCTTTTGGTGCGTGGGTAGTAAATAAGAAATGCATGAGACAATGCCAGCGTTTTATGAAATATACTTGAATAATATCAATCAGCTGCTGAAAACACCAAAAACCGAAAGTTCTTCAAGAAGAAAAGGAGTAAATTATTTTAACACAATTGTTAGTAATTAAACTTATTTTCCTTCCCAAGATTTTATTATCAAATTAAATTTTTCCAGCTGTTTCTTCTTCCTGCCCCGTTTTTTTTTTTGTAGTCGCACAAGAACAATCCTCTTAAGGGCATTCCAACTTCCGTTACGTCCTTTTGCTTCCATTTTCCTTTTTTTTTTTAATAGCCTCCAATTGCAGGCTGGCAAATGCATTGCCAATGGCAACTGACAAGCAGCTAAAATTTAATTACTTTTTATTATTAAAAAGGCCAAGCCAACTAAGGGATGAAGGCCACAGTTGTGCTGGGGGGTGGGGCAAGGCTCTGCTCGCTGTTCCCTGTAAACTTTTCTGATTTGGCTTTCCGCATATTAAATAAGCTGCACAAAAGTTTATGGTTGGGGGTTGGGCTACACATAGCAAGACACACTTCAAATTAATATTAATTTTTCGACGTGTAGCGAAAAGCACAATTCTAGAGGGGAGGCAGGCCGCAAACTAAGACAGCAATTTATTGTAAGATAACGCAAAGGATACAGTTTTGGGCATGCTCCATTTAAAGCCAAATTCATGGCACGTGGCCCTGACAAAAGGGCGTTGGCTGAGGCTTTAATGAAAAGCCCATGGACGCTGTTTGTGTATGCTGGCGGGCAGGATTTAGATATAGCTTTTGTCTTAGCGCAAACTGATCATTTCTATAAAAAATATTTCCTACTCTGGCACTTTTCACTTTTATTTGTACGCCATTCTTTGTCTTTGTCTTGGTCTCTCTGTGCTTACTTATCTTACGCTTGGCTCGTTTGGGGTTTCCCTTCATGGCTTGTTTGTGGCATGTTTTGCAATTTCTTGGGTTTCCGTTGCCATTGCTGCTGGCACTCGGAGACACACTGTCGGACGGACAGAAAGACACACAACTAACACCACTAAGGCTGACACACAAAGCAAAAATGGTAGCAGGGAGGAACGCGGGACCCATATGTGGTCTAAGCACACAATAGAACTTAAGTAGTGCCAGTGCCCAGGGGCAGCTACGGATCGTATAAGTAGATATGGTAATACAATACACGAGTAAAATAATAATACAATAAGAAAACGCATTCACAAACGCATAAGCCAAAGAGGAGAAGAGATACTAAATGGAACATAAGGGCAGATATATCACTTTGTGTAGAAATTGTTCACAATTGTTGAAAATCTATTGAATTCCTATAGTGAGTTTTAATGTATGTTAGGAATTATATCTTTCCACGGTTTTATTTTTAGTTTCAATGCTGACTATTAACCAATAACATTTTGCCACAAATACACAAAGTTAAACTTATTTGCTCAATCAAATATTTGCTGAACCCAGCAAACATTTTTTTATCGCGGAAGATAAGAATGCGATTCGCCTAGTAGGTATCGCTTTACTCTAGCGATATCGCATTATTATCGCATTCTTATCTTCCTACGGGAAGAAATGTGACACTATGCGATAACTTCTAGGCGATAGGAAAGCGTTACTTCTGGGAGATAGGACAAAGTTTCTTCTAAGCGATAAAAAAGCGTTAAGAAAAACTAGAAAGAAAGTTGGTGAAGTGCTGCCCATCACCGTTGCGACCGGTGCTGCCCATAATTGTTTGTTTTCCTTATAACCAGGGATTAATACCGAAACGTATTGCGGTTCCGGTACAGGTACCGGTACACTGAATGTTTCGGTAAAAGGCTCTATTTCGATTTTTTATTTATTTCGGTTTCGATACGGTACCCAGTTTTTTATTTCTGTATACCGATATAAAATCAAATTTTTGGAAATTGTAAATAGTAAATTGTGGGATAAGTCCAACTTATTTTATTCTTTTGTAATTAAAGAAACAATATTCAACATAAAAGTTTCAGTCGTTTACATTTAAATCGTTAATAAAAAATAGGGGAAAGTTAACTTCGGCTCGGCCGAAGTTTTGTATACCCTTGCAGCTTCTATTGATAACAAAAAAGTTTTTCAAACTAAGACGACTTTTTGGACCTTATTTTTCTATGGGATCTATGCTATATAGATGTCTGATTTCGACCGAACTTGGTGAAATCATGGTAAAGCATAATACACTGTTAATTACGAAATTTGGAGGCGATCCCATTTAAAACCAAAAAGTTTTTCTCACTAGAACTTCTTTTTCGACCGATCATTCATTCTGCAGCTATATGCTATAGTCATCCGATTTTTATAAAACTTTGTAGAAATGTGTTAAAGTATATAAAATAAGAATATGCCTATAAAAAGGACGTTTTCATTAGAAACAAAAAAGTTTTTCTCACTAGAACTAGTTTTTCGACCGATCGTCCCTAGGGGAGCTATATGTTATAGTCATCCGATTTCGACCAAACTTTGTAGAATTGTGTAAAAGTATATAAAATAAATGTATGCCAATGATAAGGACGTTTTCATAAAAAGCAAGAAAGTTTTTCTCACTAGAACTAGTTTTTCGACCGATCGTTCCTATGGCAGCTATATGCTATAGTCATCCGATCCAGCCTGTTCCGACAAATGTGCAGCGTATATGTACCGAAAGACTTCGTGCATAGTTTGGTGAGGATAGCTTTAAAACTGACGGAGGAGATAGCATAGAAACAGACAGACGGACGGACGGACAGACGGACAGTCGGCCAAATGCCAGTGGACTAGATCAGATGGACCCCAAATTTATTAAAATTCTTCTTCCTCAGATTCTACCCCATATAACATATCTATACAACACAGCTTTAACGACTTCCACCTTTCCTCATGTGTGGAAAATAGCTAAAATACTGCCAATTCCAAAAAACAATAATGAGCACCGTCCAATCTCCATATTACCGTTTCTGTCCAAAGCATTTGAGCAAGTCATGTGCTATCAAATAACTAAGTTCATGCAGGATAACTCTCTGCTAAATGACAGACAATCAGGATTTAGAAAAAATCGAAGTTGCACTACTACCGTTATTAAAATCTGCGAAGACATACGACGAAATATTGACAAGAGCAACGTTACATTTTTGACTCTGCTAGACTATAGCAAGGCGTTTGATTTAGTTAATCACGAGATCCTCTGTACAAAACTTAGTAGATTATATAACTTCTCCCGTACAGCAGTAAAACTGATGAGCTCGTATCTACATGACCGACAGCAAGCAGTAGTTACTGTTAATAATAGGTCATCCTTTCTGACACTTAATCGAGGAGTCCCACAGGGATCGGTTCTTGGGCCATTACTTTTTTCAATTTATGTAAACGATCTTCCAAGTGTTTTGACTAAATGTGAAGTCCAAATGTATGCAGATGATGTCCAGATGTATGTTAGTCGCCCGTTAAATAAAATTTCCCAACAAAGTCTAAGTGTATTGTTATATATAAAAAGAGATTTGATGCAGGTTGCTTACCAAAACTAATGATTGACGATACATGTATAGACTACGTTGAGCGAGCTGTCAATTTAGGTTTTACATTTAACAATATACTCTCATGGGACGATCATATAAACAAGGCTATTGGCAAAACATACTCCTTAATCCGACAATTAAATCTAACGAAAAGTTTCATACCAACACACATTAGAAAACTGGTTGCAAAAACATACATAGCACCATCGCTCCTATACGGTGTGGAAGTGTTCTCTAGTTGTAGTGCAAAAAATAAATCCAAACTTAATGTTGCTTTCAACAATATAGCTAGGTATGTATACAACAAAAAACGATCGGACCATATTTCTGAATTTGCAGAGAAAGTATTTGACATAACTTTAAATTCGTGGATCTGCTTGAGATCTCTCATTTTCTTGCAAAAGATAATTAACACTTTGGAGCCTTCTTATCTTTATGAGATACTACATTTTGCTGCGTCTCAACGAACTAGAAATTTAATCTGCCCTAAAAATGAACTCGCTTCCTCAGATTTACAATTCTTCCCATTTGCTATTCGCCTTTGGAATCATTTACCAAATAATATTAAGACAATTAAAAGCGCACCACTTAAATAGTAGAAAAGCTTAGAGCACCACCTAAAACAATAGCATAAGTACAACTCCTGAATATCATTCATTATTTATTATTTTTATTATTATTATCTTCTCAGTAATTGTTCATAAAATTCATAAAATTTACTATAATTAATGTTTAGTTTAAGTCAGAATATTTTTGCTTTCTTAAATCAATGTCAAACTGTGATTAGTGCCATAAGCATAAGTCTCCATGTACTTGTAGCACTAAGATGTCAAATAAACAACAACAACGGACAAAGCTAAATCAACTCAGGTCGTCATGCTGATCAAGAATATATATACTTTATGTGGTCGGAGATGCTTCCTTCAATGCGTTACAAACATCCGCACAATTTTATAATACCCTTTGCAAGGGAATAAAAAAGGGCTTTATCTCGCTTTTCTATATCCTGAACGAGTGATTTCCAATTTGCAATGCATCCAAATGAAATAAAAATCACCCAAAACTACATATCCGGCCTGAAAATAGTTGTGGCCAACTCAGGTTTTTCTAATATGCTTTCAATTTAGCGATCTGCGGCCGCAAAAGTGGAGTAAATGCTGAAGACGTTATCTGCCAGCAAATGTTTTCGCATCCTGTTGGTTGAGCTCCAACGCGTAGGGCAATCATGAGGACTCAAGAGAGTTGCTTGTTCGCCATAAGGTTGCTGATTGATGGTTTGCTCAGCTTTTTAACAAGGGCTCTGACTGTTTTCAGATTGCATTGATTGCTAGCTGCAGTGTAAGCGCAGCTCTCCGCAAGCCTAAATATAAAGAAAGTCACTAAAGTTTTAAGGAAAGACGAAGTTATTGTGTGATTTAAACACAACTATGTATGCATTTGCTATCCATGACTAAATTTTCCAAATTCATCGACACTATTCTCATTGTCGTCATTCTAGTCAGAAGCAGGGTCAATGCAAAGAAGCTTTACCATTTTCACCATATTTCTAACGTTATCCGAAGTATATGAATAAAATCACATGGACTTGTCGATTTGACTTGTTGTTGCTCTTATCATTTTGAATCACTTCGTCGTAAGAATTCTTAATATGCTTTGTCAAATTAGTGCCATCACCCCAAAAAAGAACAAGTTAATTTCAACAGAAACCTTCGATTACATACATACACATACTTTGCAAATTTACAGACATACATTCGTACATTTGTAAAAACAGCATTTGTTGTTGGTTTGCGCGAAGGCGTATGGCATGTGCATGGGCAAACCCCAAAAAAAATTTTAGCAAGAACTTCGAATATGTCTTTTTTCTCTTTCTCTCCTATGCTCTTGCGAAACTGAAGGCAACCACAATAAACACACAAAGCCGTTTTTTCGTCGATTTTGTTTTGTGTAGTCGAGCCACAAGCACTCACACACCCCAACGTTTTTTTTTTTTTCGAGTTCTTCTCTTGCTGATAATAAACCTATACATTTGTCTCTTTCTAACAATTGCGTATACAAGGAGAAGCAAAAAAGACGCGTAAGCAATGTTGGTTATTATAACGTAAAAGAAACAGAAAAAAATTAGAAAAAACTTTAGTGGTTTAACCCTGGTTCCGAACCGGCTTAAAAGTAGTTTGGAGTCATGTCTTAGAAATGTTGTAAGCTTTAGAATCCAATTGAAACCCTTTCAACGTGGTTGCAGCTTTTGATTAAACATTTAGTGTAGTCAGTTAGGTTAGATTCTTTACTGGTTTAATACCGGCTCCGAACCATACTGGTCAGGTTCAAAAGAGGTTCAGTACCATATCGTTGAGTTTATCTAAGGTACATAGCTTAAAATCTCAACCTTGTTCCGATCCTGATTCATAAGTGGTTCAGAGCCTTATCTCAGAGATCATTTCAGCTAAGAATTTAGTGTATGGGTTGGTAATCTGGAGTTAAATTCTATACGGACTCGAGTTATACATTTTACTGGTGGGATGCGATTTCCAGCAGGATAAAAACAGGGATGCAAACCGATCGGAAATAAGGACATCGGTTCGGTTTCTTACATGGTTTTTGAAGACAATTGAACCGAGGTTTCGGATCGGAACAGTGGCTCAGCTTATATTTATAATATAGTTAATGAAATCCCGATCTTTCGAAGGTAAAGCAATACCAAAAATGCTAAGAAAGCAATTAACATTCTTGGATCGGCCGAAATTCTGTTAAATCTTAAGCCATAAAGCCCGCCTTTAAGTATAACGACCCGTAATTCCGCGGAATCTCAACTCCTTAAGCCTAAACTTAAGAATAACGTATCGAAATTAGCTTAAATCTGTCCGAAAAGGTATTTTTCAAAGTAGTGGCTGTCCGAAAGTATCCAAAAATAGCACTTCTGTTCAAGCATCGTCCATAAATTCGCCGAGTCTCAAGCCTTAAATCCCGGCTTAACCCTAAATCTGCGTGAAAAGGTATTTTTCCAAACTTTTGAAAAATTTCAAAAAATTTTTTATGTTCTTGGAACCCTCTTTATTTCACCATATCTGGTTTCTTAAAACACTTCCTGATCAGCTCGTAAAGTCATATTTTTGGACTTTTGAAGTTGCGGAAAGTTCAAATTATATTGATAACTTTTGTCTTAGGATCGCCCTTAAGTATTGACTTAACATAAAGTTCCATTTTGCTTGGTAGTTTTCGGTTCGGTTTACCATTTTTGAAGGGACGCCGGTTCGGTTTGCGGTTCGGTTTTTTAGTTAGAATTAGCGGTTCGCTTACGGTTTGGTTCTGTTCGGTTCAGAACGCGTTTGCATCTCTGAATAAAACTCAATTCAAAACACTCTGACAATGGTATTATTTCTATATAAAATTTGGTTACGGAAACTTATAAACTAATTCACTGACTCACAGCAATTCCCCACATTATAGAGAACTTTCTCTATTGTCTTGCAACAGCACCAGCCGGCATTCAATAGTTTCCCCTGATGGTTAATTCTTTCTTCTTACCAAAATCCTTGAACAATGGACTCATAAAAATATCACAGAGTACCATTTTTTTTTTCTTCTCTGCTGTGCGTTCGCTCCAGTCCATTCGTCTCATACCCAAATGCACACTCAAGCACACTGAGATCTGCTTACACGAACCAAATCGAATTGAATCGAAATGAAACTCATTGCCCGGCACTTGAGACGCCGGGGCGAGGCTCGGAGCTCGGGGCTCGCTGCCATTGACGGCTGCTGTCTGTCTCTGTGTCGGACCCAATAACAAATCGATGGCAGCGATAATTTCCACACGCAGCTGGCCCATAATATCCTGCATCTATTTATCTTGCTGACTGCCAGCGCGCTACCCTTCCGCCACACACTTCACGTCACCCCTAGCCCACTTTTTTTTTTTGTTATATAAATTAAACCCTTGAGTGCTATATTGCGGCTCAAGTGCGAAACCAAAAGCAAGACGTGGAGGGTGAGAGAGAGCCTTAAGCTTTTTTGTATTTTCGCAAGCGGAAATAAAACATAAAAGTAACTCTTGGATGTTTAATGATAAAGTTGCTCTTGGCTCCATTGTTCAGAGTGGTGGCCCCGCCCCTGGCCCGGCTCGATTGTTGAAAGGGAAAAACGCATTAATTACGCTTTTCAGCATAAAAAGCAGGAATTGGAATCGGTATCGAGTCCTGGTGGCAACTGGGGTGGGTTGTTATTATTATGGGAGCCATTTGTGCTGGTTTACCGGTTGATTATGCGCATTTTTTGATCACTTTTCATTGGGCGGTTCCCGAAACTAGTTCAATTTGGCCAGCTGCCATGCTTCGATGCCCGATGGAAGGAAAAACCGGAAACAAATAAATGGAAATCGACAGTTTCCAAATTAACCGGTGCAATGACAAACGAAAATTGTCATAAAAAAAGAAAGAAATAACGCAGCGAACCGAAAGCAAGAAACAAAAAAAAAAAATAAACAACAACAGCAAAATACCACAAAGAAAGAGAAACGAAGTTATGTCCATGCTGCAACTGTCGCTAATTGCTGAGGGTTAGAGGGCGGGCCACCGGGGGGAATTCGGTTGCCAGGAAGTCGTTGAAAATCAAGCGAAACGAAATGACTTGGCCCTCATACCGCACTTGCCCCCTTTTTTTTCGGCAGTGCCAGTTGGTTGTAGACCGCAGCCAGCAGCAGCAGAGACCCAGGATGGGACGGGTCCGCCTTTTGGGCCAGAGGGAGACGAAGTCGCTCATTAGCATTTTTTGCTGACTGGCTGTTGCTTTTATAACATTGTTTTTCCCTCCACTCGGTATAATTTATGCAGTCGCACTTGTGGGTTGTAAATCGTTTGATAACACGCAAAACTTGCTAACGGAAAGTGCCAAAAAGTATGCCCCGAGACTATGTAAATTAAATGGCTGCCAAATGTTGTTCGATGCAGCCATTACTTCACTTATGGGTGAATTGGAAATTCGAAATGCGTAAAAACTGTCAGAGAAAACAAAAAAAAAGGAAAACACAAAATCGATCGAGGGGAAAATCCGTTAGGCAGGGCGTGCACTTTTTTGCTTTTCTCATCTAACCCTAAAACGTCAAATTGTTTGACCATGACAAATGCATACAAAAAATGCCTTAATGGTGGAAAAATAATATTCTAGAATTTCTCATTGAATTTTAATTTCTGAATAACTTATTTAGTCTAAGCGCTACTCAACATTTTGGGAGGATTTACTTGGAAGTATTTCAGTTTCAGTTTTTATATCAATACAAAATTTCTGCTCTTCACTTTGTTCCCGTTTTGCAGTATTCCTTCCCAGAACTGATTTTCACAAAGTGGTATTTCCAATGAGGAGCAGATAAATTCAGACGTGGCGCGTATAACAGCAACCAGGGGAGTCCCGGCAACACTATGGAATCCCGGTGGCGGATTCCTACACTCAGAAAAAAATTCGCCATGAATTTTAAAAAATCGCCCTATTTTAAAATTTGCCCTGGTAAATACCAAACTTCTAATAACTTCTTATAACTTTCTAATAAACAGAAAAAGTTTTCTAAAACTAAGAAAAATATGCCATAAAAATTTTTTTTAGAAAAAAACTTTTCTAAAAACAAGAAAAGGCCAGATTTTTCTGATAATCAGGGCGCATTTTTCTAAAGTCTTTTTCTTAAAAATAGGGCAAAATTAACCTTTAATTAATTTTAAAATTAATTTTAAAAAGTAGTACCAAAAAGAGACTACTGTAATTTCTTAAAAACAGGAAAATTTTGTGGAACTAATTTTCTTAAAAATTTTGTAGCCATTGCTTTTTAGAAAAAAGGCGTTAGATTTCAGAAATTTTTTGCCTCCAGTGCAAAAATATAAGTAGCCCATTCAGACGTGCCATTTCAACGCTGTGAAATAGCCTAACCGTCTAAGCGGCCGCCGTCGTTGCGCGCGACAAAGGTCTTTGGTTCTAATCCCAGTTAGTTCCTGAAAATTTTTATTTATTTAATAAAATTTAATCAAAGCAGCTGGGGTGTTGTTCAAACCGGACCGGTTAGGACCTGGACCGGTGGTGGTGGACTAGGACCTGAACCGGTGGTGGACGTGAACCAGGAGGTGGACCCTGGAGGTGGCCATTGAGGTGGATCTGGACCCCGGTGGCGGACCTGGACCCGATGGTGGACCTGAACCGGTGGTCTTGAAACAATTTATTCTGCTTTTAAGAAAATACCTTTCCTCTTATTAAGAAAAATTTGTCTCTATATTAGAAAACAATTTCTTAGTTTAAGAAAATAGTATTTCTATGATTCAGAAAAAGATTCTAATTCTAAGAAAAGTACCTTTTTGGTAAAAAAAAAAAAATTTAAAAAATATTTTTCTAAATTTTAGGGTGAGTCGCCTTAGGACGGATTTCAAAGGCGAATTTCTAATTTTAAGGGCTAATTTGGGACTTTTTTTATGAGTGTAAAGGCTTGGTCTGATTTTCGTAATACTGGAGGGGCGCCGCCCTTTTTTTTTTTCTAAAAAAAATATTTTTTTCGTTCGTGGGTTTTTGTTTGGGAACAAGGTTTTTTTTTTTTTTATTCTTTTTTTGTGGTTGGTTTGTTTTTTTAAAAAAACCCCCAGCCCCCTTTTTTTTATTTACCTTTTTTTGGGTTACTCGAACTCGGGACCTCGAAAGCCTGCACTCACTGACACCGTCGCTCATCCAACGGCACCACACCTCGGATGTCTACCGCGGCGTCCAATTCATATTATAATTTGACGATGCCAGTGCCTGCCAATGCTGAAATCGAGAGAGAGAATTGTTCTCATTTGTTGGTCGCGCTCTCTTAAGGAAAATACAAAATTCAAGGGTTATTCGTTCTTGCCGATAAGTTCTTCATTTCTCTGGACGTAATTAAAATAAAACACAGCACAGCAGCCATACGCACTACGCGCTGCTTCACAATCGGCCATGATTATCATATACACTCATGGACAAAATAATAGGTGTGTTTTTTTTTCTTTTTTTACTAATTCATATCTTCTCTAATCTCAACAAATCAAAGTTTTTTCAAAACTTATATTAATTGTCTTTAAACAAAAAATAAAAAAAGGTTTCACATAAATACTTAAATATTTCCTTAAATCCGCCAATTTTGGCTGGACACAATAATAGGTGTAAGAAGATAAATGCTTAAACTAAATCAATATTTCACTATTTTTGGTCTTGTTTTGTATTAAACTAAGTATCTGGCAGCTAATAATCGGTGTATCCTCCATTATTTTGCAAGACTTTCTCCGTTTTGGCATGGCAAGTTCCAATTGGACTGTTGTGCCATGCTCTTTGGACAATATCCCAAAGTTGATTTTTACTTTGACAAAAAGTCTTTCCGACCTCTCTTTTGAGTTCACCCCAGAGATTCTCAATGGGATTGAGGTCCGGGGATTGACTTGGCCACTGAAGAACATCCACATTTTGCTCTCGGAACCAATCCTTTACTACTCGAGAGGCGTGCTTCGGGTCATCCTGCTGGAACTTTTATAAAAGTGGCATATTATCCTCGGCATAACCGTCTCCAATAGATCTTTGTATACGAATCTGCCCATTATTAAGTCAATACGATAAATCGGACCAAAATCACACCATGAAAAGCAGCCCCATACCATTAGGCTACCACCTCCATGTTTCACATTTTTATATGTGTACTTGGGATCAAATTCTTTGCCTTTCGGTCGACGAACATTCCTCTTGGCATCATATCCAAGTAAATTTATTTTGGGTTCATCACTCCAGAGGATATTACGCCATTTTTTCTCACCCTCCGTTCCGCAACAGGTTCTACGATCTAATGCAAATTTGTTCCTCATCTGTAAATTTGCCGACCGAAGCAAAGGAACCCTGCGAGCAATCCTACCTGGTAGGTTTGCTATTGCCAATCGTAGCCGAACGGTCCGTGATGACACAATATTCCCAATTTCATTGGCAATCGTCCTGGAAGACTTGAACGGGTCGCGTTTAACCGTTTAACTGAACCATGCGATTGTCGGTCTTAGATGATGATTTTCTAGGTGCTCCCCGAGTTTCACCTATTTTTTCCGGTTTTAAGGCATTGGTTACGAAGTTTTGAGAACGTTTCATTAACATGGCAATGGATTTATACGGATTTTACCTTCATCTCGGAGTCGTCGAATGAGCTTTCCTCCTCCGCACTGCAGTGACGCCCACGGCCCATCTAATACAACTTTAATGGTTATTAAGTCCCCATTTAGTTATATTTTCCTAATACCTTACCTTCTGCAACCAAATAATTGTATTTATAAACTACAGTTTAATGTTTTGCATCATACACCTATTTTATTGACCAGCCGAGTTTGCAGTCTAACCAATAAAACAATCCACAATTTTTCCCAGAAAGCTAATTAATTCCGGGAATTCACCCAATTCGTACCGAAACAGTGTGACCATATTAAAAAAGCATAGCTTCCTTATTAAATGATATATTTATATCGATTTAAATCGATATAAAAAAAAATAAAAAATTTTAACACCCATTATATTGTCCATAAGTGTATGTAGCACATTTAGTTCGGTTTCTGAACATAGCAGCAGTGTTGAAGAGCCTAAAGCGCTTAACACACCACGCAAATTTCTGCGCAAAACTAAGACGCATTTAGCGCCTAACCTGCGTCAGCATTTGCGCAAATTTCAGTTGAACGCAAGCGTTTCTTCTTCTTTTTCCAACAACAACTTGCTACGAACTGAGCACAATTTGCGCAAAGAACCCAAAATGTCAAAACCATTTTTGATTTCGGTTTCGATTTGCGTAAATGCGTGCGTGTGACGTATTCACTCATATGTCACCAACACACACAATCGCTTAGCGAAAAAACACAGCCATTTCTGCGTCAGCATTTGCGCCCCAAAGCAGGAGTGAAAAAGGACTCCCAAAGCAGCACCTCGTAGGAGCGTTGCCGGAGCGCTCTGAAGCAGGAGTAAAAGCGGACACCCCAAGCAGCACCTCCAAGGAGCGTTGCCAGAGCGCTCCGAAGCTGGAGTGAAAATGGAGTCCAAAAGAGCACCGCATGGCGTTGCGCGCCAACAATCGATGGGCAATTAGCTGTCGAACACGCACGCCATAGTTATCGATAAAGCTCGCTGCCACTATCAGCACTAGGAACTGCGCTTGCGGTCTATAAAAGCCAGCGCCCCAACCGAAATGTTACTCAACATTTTCATTTGAATCGCTTGGTTTTCACGTCAGTGCTAATTTTCCCTTATTTATGCACGCGTTCTTAAAACTGTTCGGTAGCTATTAAAATTTTTAAAGTAATGTCCATAACGTTTCTCAAATTTCAAGAAAAGTTTTACTACTCCACAACAATAATTTTTTTAGGTTTTGTAACAATTTTTCGCCATGATCAATTTCATGGAAATATTTCTGGATGCAAGTGACATGGAGTAGATGCCTTCGAATTCATTAAGCACTACATCTGAACTCAATGTTAAGAGTAACATTTTTTCAAATCAAATAATCAATAACTAAAATTTCATGTTTTCAAAATTACCATGAAAACATGCCCCTAAATGATGAAAATACTACTCTGGAACCCAATCGCACCTCGATCAGATATGAACGCAATGGTAAGATAAGTTATAGTCTTAATTAAATTTAAAATTCTAAATCGTCCCTTTTACAGATATAGTCCAAAAGTTTTAAGAAATACTGTGGAAATAAAGCTGTCATTGAAAGGTATACTCGTTATGTAATAAAAGTTATTTTAAGGGAAATTATATAAACGATTTTTTCTGAATTAACTACTAGAGTTGGAAAGATCGAAGAAGACAACAAGAAAATGCATTCTCGCCAACTGACAGAGCTGACAGTGACTCAAAAGTTAATAAAACCCTTGAAAGAAATGCCAATTTTAAAAAGTCCCTTCAATTCTGTCTAGGAGTTTGAGAAGCTCGAAGATAACGTGAAGAAATCACCTGAACTTAGCGAGAAATTAGTAAGTTAAACTAAATTGCTTATGTACCGTAATTTAAAATATCAAACATTTTTAGGAAAATGAAATTTTCATGCAAGAAGGTAGTGATCCATCCAAGTTTATTCGCTCAATATGGCGCAAAATTCTTAATGACAACGCCGCTTCCCAATATTCCTGGAAAGGGACACCGAAAAAAAAAATTTTAACATTATGGCAGTTACGAATGCATTAAGAGGTAAACAGTAACGCATAAAAAAATATTTTTCAATAACATTGGTATTTTTTAGGTGCATTTAACAGAAAATTTGTTGGCTCTGATAAAGAGTTTAATCGAGCGAGCGCAAAGTGGTTCCAAACCTCAAAGGAACGTCTTTCCAACGCACAAAAATTATGTTTAATTTACAAATTTTAATTTATTTTTTTTCTCCATTTTAGTTTAACACTTTTTTGTTCAATAATAATAAATATAAGGAGCATTTTGAGAAAACGTACGGACTCCTCTTGGGAGCATTATCGAAGCAGGAAAGCAATCCAGAATCACTCCTCTTATGTTATCTTTGGATGATTTAAGGAGCCCTTTTCAAAATAAGATAGACGAATTGTACTCCGCACCGAGCCTTTGTGGGTTATCTGAATGAGCATTCAACTAGCGACAATCAATCATTTAAGGAGTCCCTTAGGCACACTTTTCACATTTATATTGCAAAGGCCCTTTTCTCCGGCGGATATGCTCCTTTGGGATGCATGTGGAGCCTCCCTAGGAGACTAGGGAGTCCTAATGGAGCACCTTGCGCTGGTTGGCTGGGAATTTGTGTGGTGTATGTGGGCTTAAAGCATTTGACTAATAACTAAGCAAACAGATCCGAGTTCAAATCCCAGTAGAGGTTTGCTTATCGAAGTAACAAAAAAAAATAGGGGAAATATACCCTTGCAGCCTCCATTGAAAATAAAAAAGTTTTTCTAACTAAGCCTTCTTTTCGGACCTTACTTTTCTATGGGAGCTATTTTTATTCGATATAGTGGATAAGCATAACGAACTAACAATTACGAAACTTGGAAGCGATTCCCTGCAAAAAGTAAGTAGTGAATTGCATTGCTGGTGGATTGGGCGGTAAGTACCGGTGGTTACTAGTAAGTACCGAATTCTACACCCATGTGCTAGTGCAGCGTACTGAAGGAACTTATCACAGAAATACTAGTTCGACAATAAGGGAGTATTTAATTTGACTGCCTTTTTTGAGTGTCAGTTATACCGCATATACTTTTACAGGTGTGCACTCGTAGTCGAGAAAAAAGGCACCCTTACAGATTTCTCAGGTGTACAAATTACATTACTTTAAGAAATATGTTTTTTTTGTATATTTTTTTTTTACGTATCACTTGTCCAGCTACGGGTTCCTGTTTGTTTGCTTACCTTAAAGATTCATTAAAATGTTTCATTACTTTTTTAAGCCAATCTCATTATGAGCATTTTGTCCCGGAAGACCATTGAACGCGCTCTTAGATTAAGTATCATGTTTTCAATGGCTTTTAATAAAATTTGAATTGTGAACTAAGAGTTTCGGATACAGCGAATATTACAGACCCCCCGGAAGTTTCGGGATCATGAAAAATCAAATTAAACCAAAGTGGTTCTTAAATACAATTGTACAATAATTTTGTAAGACATTTTTATACAACTTAATTAAAACATTTTCAAAGAAATAAAACGCCATTAAGCAGAGAGAGAGAGAGAGAGAGAGATTCCCAGTGATAAATGTTCTCCGAATACCACTGGAGGCCACTGCCATTTCCACTTCTAACACAAAAACCCACAGACCTGCTGCTGCTGCTGCTGCTGTTCCATCCCATTCCCTTTGGTCTGACCCATCATTATGGCAGACAAAGCGCATAAAAAGTTGAGTGCTTCAGCTAAAACCCACTGGCTCAACTGGCGACTAGAAAACTAAAAACGATTCTCGTGGTCGTGGCTAAAAAATCCTATTGGGCGCATGATTAATGACTGCAAATTCATTTCCGCTAGAGCCAGAAAGGGACAGAGGAATAAGATAAAGATGGGTGTTTTGTCGGCGATTCGTGGTCTTCTTCCCTCGGCCGTGTATCTGGCTTACACTTCCTGGAAATGGCTGGCAACAGCAAATTGTATCTGCAGGTAGAGGACGTGAATGCACACATGCGAGTATAAGCTGGAAATTTACGGTAAATCAGCAAATCAGGTCATTAGATACATTAATCTCGACAGTATGGACAATTTATGTATGCTCAATTATATATAGCGTGACAGCTAAAGTAAAGCGCTTAGAGATACAAACTTAAATCCCTTGGATAGCCTTGGCTTTGGACAGGTGCGACCCCTATAACGAGCACACAACAGCAACAAAATATGCAAAAGTTACCCCCATCCGTTATAGTCTTTTCCCAGTGCAAGTGACAGTTGGCTGTTGCCGGCTTAATAACTGCAATTTGAGACTGCAATCAAAATGTTAAACTCATGTGCAGGCAGAGTATTAAATATCTTTAAAATGTGTCACCTCAGCTTAAGCAAAGAAGTAAGTTAAACTGCGACAGAGTCGACTGGGAAATGCCCTCTAAAAAAGTAGCTTAAGCCTTTCCCCCTAAGAACTGATCCACCCTTGCCTCAAAACGCTTAACTAATTGGCTTCCACAAGACTGTCTTTATCAGGCCAAGAGGCTACATTTTCTGGCATTATTTTTCTTTCGTTTTTTTTTAACAATTTGCTGCCGCCGGCATTTCATTGCCGTTTCTTGTTTTCCTGCTTTTTCCTGTATAGAATTTCGTAATTGATGTAAAATGAAGGCAAAAAGGCAAGAGATTATGTATGGGCAATTGCCGACTGACTGACTAACTGACTGAATGAATGGATGGCTGAGTGGCGGCAAGGCGAAAGGCACTGTTATTATTTGGAAATTATTTTAAATGTATGCGCTGGCCCTGAAAGTCTTGGCGGCGGGGAACAAAAGTTGATTTTAATATGTTGGAAAGAAATTTCGGGTGGTTATTTATTTATAGAAAATTATTTCGAATAACCAACGAGTAAATAATTATACAAATTCAGGTTTGATGAATGGGAATATTAAAAGAAAAACGAAGTTTTACGGCAATAAATCAATATTTATTTGACAAAGCTTTTATAACCTTAAGAATTTCCTTTAGAAATTTCATTAATAGTTATAATTTTGTTATATATTTTTTGAGGGTGGACTAGAAAAATTGTTCTAAAACACTCCAAATCAAACACATTCGTTGACAAAAGTTGTGTAATCCCACCATTTCCTAAAACGTGAAGTAATTTCATGAACGCAATTTGATAAAATGTTAATAACATTTTGTTCTTAATTTGGAAAACATTGCCAAACTTCCAAAATTCGCCCCCAAGGTTCAAAGCCGTCATTAAATCTTAGGTTCAACTCGCGGACGAATTCCTTATCTTAGCGAACCTAAGGTTTTGGTTCACGCATTTTCGAAACTATTTCAATGAGCAACATTTATTACTTTCTCCTCGAAGAATACCTGGCCCTTGTCAAATTCATAATATCTGTATAAATCCAGAATATCAAGAAATTCTTAATAAATCCAAAAATGTGATTCTTGTAATTTTGCTGAACCAAACCTTTTCAAAAAAACAGGGCTCTGATAAAGGTTCGGTAGGCTATAAATTTAGAAAGTTTGGTTTATGATCCTGTTCGAACGCAGCAAAAAACCCCATTCGAACCGATTTAACGACGCTCTGTTCTGAACAGGATTGCAGCCTTGGGTTTTTAAGCCACAATAAGCTCATTTTAGAAACAATTTTATTTTATTTTGGAGGTGTTTGAATATTTATTGACGTTGAGAATATTTATATAATATTTATACCCGTTACTCGTAGAGTAAAAAGGGTATACTAAAGTCGTGCAAATGTAAGTAAAAGGCAGAAGGAAGCATCTCCGACCCCATAAAGTATATACATTCTTGATCAGCATCAACAGCCGAGTCGATATAGCCATGTCCGTTTGTCTGTATGTACACCTATATCTCGGAGACTAGAAGATCTAGATTTTTATTTAGACTCTTATTATCCCTACGCAGATCAAGTTTATTTCAAATTTTGGCCACGCCCCCTCCCGACAATAAAAAATGTTGAATAACTTTTTGCAGTGTAGTGTATGTGCCCAATATCTACAATCTCTGAAAGTTTCATAAAGATCGGATAAGTTTCACAGTTTATTTATGACTACATATACAAAAGAATTGCATCAATGGATTTGGTCGAAAGGACCGATATCAGCCATTCGCCGTAGCTTCCGGAAAATGTATCCCCAGGCGGCCTGTACGACTCCTGTTGGACAGTTCTGTGATATTTCTGGGCTTCCAGTTGTTTTAATAAGCTGCATCACTCAGACTTCCAAAAAAATCTTCAATTGGACGACACTGCGGCAAATTTGTATTTTGTATTTGGTCAGGTGTGTAACTTGGTGCTCTTTGCTTACGTCTGGCAAAAATATTATTCTTTTTCAGCACTTTACTGATGTGTTGTTGGCTGCAACTAAATTTTCTGGCTGCATCTCGTTGATTTATGTTGTCTTTCTTGTTAAAAAGTTGGGTAAGCTTGCTGACAGCTTGCCCGGTCATCATGTTTGCTTACCGACCACTTCCAACTTCTCTTTGTATTATTTTTCGTTGCAAAATACTATAAATAGTGCGTTTGGACTTGCCCTCTGTAAACACTTTACCTTTGTCAGCGTGCATTTCGTAGAATTTTACAACGTGATCACGAAGACGTTCTTGCTCGGACGGCATGATGGCGTCTACTTGTCAAAATTTTGGGCAGGGGGGCATGAAAACGTGTTGTCAGGAGAACAAAGAGAAAGAATTGTCATTTCGAAATCTTTTATGTAAAGCTCTGCTAAGGGCGCGCTCTCTCAAAGTTTGTGCATATTTTTAGTTGTCACCTGTTACCTCTTTTGGTCGACCTTCTCGCGGCTCTTCCTCTACAGAAAAATGTGCCGTCTGGAATCTTTTGAAACACTTAAAAATAGTTTTAAGAGATGGTCCAATCGAACATTTGTCCTGGCTTTAATTTACGCTGAAAACCGTAGAGAACCACATGACGAATTTCTGTTTGCGTTGGTAGTGGAATTTTGTCTGAGTCAACGTCATCAACTCACCGAACTTTTGTTTCGTATTTTGATGGCAGATGTCCCTTGATTCTAATGACAATAAATTTAGGTTGACAAAGTTGATTTTTGAATTTTCGCAGGCTGTGTACATTCGGTTATCGATATTTTGTTTTTGTTATATTCGGACACATATGTTTATCCTATGTTTGCACAAGCAGTCAATTTCGATTAGTAGTTTGTTTTAAGCAACTGAAATGGTTAGTCACGTTTTTGGGTGCTCTTCGATTTTTGACTAAATTTTGAGCAAATCAACGTCGCATTAGTACCGATTAGCAATGATATGTGGCAATGATTTCGAAACCAAGCCCATTTATCCCAATGGAAGCGCACAGATGAGCAAAGACCAAAAAAAGCACGCCAAGTTCGATCAAATGTGAAGGTTTTACTGACTGTTTTCTTTGATTACAATGATGTGGTGCATTATGAGTTCCTGCCAAGAGGTCGTACAGGTAATAATGAATACTACAAGGAAGTTATGCAACGTTTGCGAGAAGCAATACGGCTCAAACAATCGGAATTGTGGAAAAACTATTCGTGGATTCTGAATTATGATAATGCCACAGTTCACACATCAATGCTTGCTCGTGTTTTTTTGGCCAAAAACAACACTCTAATCAAGCCTCAACCACCGTATTCACCAGATTTGGCTCCCTGCGACTTTTTCCTATTCCCAAAACTGAAGAGATCAATGAAAGGAAAGCGTTTTTCCACAATTAATGAGATCAAGTCAGAATCGAAGAACGAGCTGATGGCCATACCGAAAGTAAATAAGTTCAAGTGCCAGCTCAAAGAGTATTTTGTTGATGTTTTTGCGTTAGAAGCACACTTCCACGCATACAAACTTGCAGTTTACTGAGACACACGAGCATTTCTGATTGCCTTTATCAGTTTTTGCTTTCGTTTTCTGGAAAGTAAATATCTTTGACTGTTTCCTTCAAGTTTCATCAATGGTGACTTATAGACTTATCCAAGATTTCGAAACCGACCACGTCTTTTTGGCGTTCTGGCCTCTCCTCATCCTAGACGTAAAACCATGCTTGAGCTCATTTTAGAAATATCTAACGATTATCATAGAAGGCGCAAAAAATCTTTTTCGTTCACTATTACCCAATAGAAGCTAAAGTCTTCCAAAATTCCTAATCGAGTTTAAAATATTTGCTCTCTAGGCAAATCCGTTTATAAACCAGTCAGTTGGTGTAAGTCTCTGCGCAATCATTGAAAATGCATGAGGCTTGCTCCCTAGAATGAAAGTTCTATGTAGACTTAAATCTTTGCAGACAACTGCCAAGAACTTTTTAATTTTGAATTCCCGTGCCAAATGTTTAATATCGAATTTCTCAAGGAAATGTGTAAAAGTTTTTAAGTAAACTGAATCCAAGATAACATTAAATATCCACCCCTCCATTCATTGTGCTTTTTGTGTTTCTTTCCAATTCAATTTCAGTCACTCATTAAATTGCTCCAGCCCACATTTCCTGTCCTAATCTCTCTTTGTCATCGTCATCGTTTGATAAAAAGCCATTTTATCCCTCTCTCTCTCTTAGCAGCTCCAGTTGCACCTCCAGCCCCAGCCCCAGTGCCATATCAATATCATAACTCAGCCGCCTGAGCCTTTCTCTCTGGCAGCCCAAGAGACCACGTTGTGTCGTCCTCCTCCTCCTTCTCTGGAGTAAACCAGTTTGCATTATTAAGTAACCGCTGAGCTGAGAACCGGTTCTGCTTCTTCCTGCTTAGCGCGGGGCATTCTGTAAAGAAGATTTCATTTCTTCTTCTATGGAACTTTCGTTTTTTATTTTTCGTGTCGTGTCGCCGTTGCGTTTTGTTGTTGTTGTTGTTGTTGTTTGTGTTTGTCTGGTCCGTGGCCGGGCCTCGCTTGTTAATTCGAAATAAAAACAGGAAAATTTACTTTACAATCTGTGCTAAAATCGTAAATTTTTAGCTCTCGAGCGGCGCAGGGGGCGGCAGGTAAACTAATCCGCTTGCCCATGGCAGTTGACGATGACTCGCCTATTTGTTCTGCCGGCTCTCCTCCTGGGCTGTTGTGTTGGTTTTTCAGTTGTTGTCGCTGTTCCCGGTTCCCGGTATTCTTGGCCAGGCCGTGCCTTGCCTAGAGTTGTTATCTTTTCTTATTTAATTTTTGGTTGCCAGTTGCGAGTCGTCTAATCTTTCCAGCAATATCATCACGCTCGCTCTTTCTCCTGTTGCGAGTTCGTGCCGGGGCCAAGTTATTATATGGTCTTGGACTAAACCGTTGATTGATGCGTTTCCCATTCGGAATTTATGCCATGGACCATTTTGGGCAAGTCCGTCGTCGCTAAGCAATTCATTTTTCAAGGCAGTCAGCCAGGACCTGGCCGTCGTCCGGCCATCCCCTCCAGCTGCCGCCGCCTGCAATCAGCAGCCAGATCGAAGCGTGCGATACTTAAGAAAAAAAACAACTGAAGACTCCGGTCCCAGCTCCAGTCTCAGTCCCAGGCACGTTGCCATGAACGGCGTGCACGTCGAATGAATCTAAATTGCTAAATACCTTTTTATGGTTCCCCCACTCGTTCGCTCGCTCGCTCGCTCGCTGGCTTCAATTTAACATTTTTAAAATGTATCTTTGTATCTCTTGCGGGCTGCTTGCTTCGCAGAAGCGATCCATAGTTTTGCTCGCTTCCATAATGTATTGTATACATTTCGATTTTCCTGAAACTGGCCGGCAAGCAACTCCTTGCCAACTTGGCGACGCATTGGCATGTTTTTAATAGCCCTTCGGGAATTATTCATTCTGCACCGCAGCCGCAGCCCCACCCCGCAACTAATTGTCAGGCATGCGAGCTATTTAACTGCCAAAAATGTCAGCTGGCAAATGCATAATTAAACTGACCTTCGAAGGGAAGCGTCGAAGAAATTGCAGTTATACGAGCGTTCTTTTTTTTTTTTGTGGCTGGAAATGCTATTAAATAAATTCCTTGGAAATACTTTTTTAGAGAATGTCGCTGGGCTGGGCTCACAGAGTGAACAACAACGGCAAAAAAAAAACTGCCGAAAACCACTTTTGCCCCAGCAATTATTGTTATGGCTTTGGGTATTTCAAGAATTTCATAAAGAAGTTGGCATAAGGTTTTTTTTTTTTGTTAAATATTTTTTCTTATAAAAGTTATTTTGAAAGTGATCATCAAATCTGAAAGAAAGGCTGGAATGTCGACCGTGGTCAGAGCTCTCGAAACGTTGGCAATGAAATTGAATAGGGCTGTCAAGATAGCTGCATAATTCTGTAAAACAGTTCTCCACTTCTTTAATAATCTTCATTTGAGGTTTAATCTTTAAATAAGAACTAACTGTTTTTTTTTTTAATTCTAAAAACGCAAAACTTTATCAAAAGATTGGTTAAAAGATAAAAAAAAAAATTAATTAGAATGAACCCAATCGATTTGTTTTACCGTTGGCAACCATGGTTTATTATCCAACACAGTCGCTGTTTGATATACAGCGTTAATGTTGATTCGCAAAAATGTAAAAATATATTTTATTGAGAAATGTTAGCTTATTAATGATAGTTTTGGCGCAAGCACAAGGAGCACGAGAAGATTCTCTGCAAAGAAATGTCGAAAGTCCGATTTGGCAAATGGGATTCGTGAAAGCAGGGTGGCTGCTGATACCAAATGGTTTTCGGTTCATAAAAAAGGATCATCCTTCGTTGGCTTGATTATTTTTATGTGAGTGCCGTCTACACATCCAATTACTCCTGGTATCATGAATTTGGAATAAAAATAATTCTGGATGCTGTGATTTTGCTCTTGTGTCATTTGAACTCGTGATATTTTCAGCGCAAATAGTGTTCGATTAGCAAACCACTTGATGGAGTATTTTGGAAAACGTACTCTACCAATGTTAACGTCATGATCTTTGGCGACTCCTAGAGGATATGCACGGTGGCCAAAACCTCAGCACAGCAGCTAATTGAGTATCTTGGATCAAAGGGTGACTTGACTCGGGGCCAATCCTATTCAGAAGCATTGAAAAGGTCTGCTTATCAACTCTATAGGATTGAATTGAATCTAAAATTATGTGACATATGAAATATGGAGCTAATTGAGTTCATAAGTGCGCCTTACTGATGTTCAGAAAGATCCATTAGGCATGTGGGATGCTCGCAGTTGCCGTTTCCGAAGTGCATAAATTTTTTGCCTCCGGACATGTTCATTAGATGCCAATAAAAATAAAAACGTCATTTGAAAAACAGCAATATTATAATTCAATCAACTTCTCGACTTTACCGAGTGTTTCTTTTTTGTTGTTTTTCCACCAGCGATTGAGGGAGAAAAGTAGTCAAGAAACATTGTGGAAAATGAAACGTTCGTCCAACTGCAAATACGTCGAATACCAGAACACAAAACCAAATCGTTCGATTTGGATTTCACATGAAATCGAAGAAATATGTGGAAACCGGAACAGCCCATGTTTTGATGCAATTTAAAATTTATAACGTTCGTTGGAGAATTCAAATAGCTAAAGAAATGGTAGCATTACTTAGGATCGATTGTCACATAAGGCTTCAAATCAGGGTTCGAAATGACTTAACTATCGACTAAAAAAAAATGATTTTTGACTACGACTACGGAATCAAATCATAAAAACTAAAAATTAAATAGTTTTTTATAAAATATGATTTGATCAACTAGGCTAAATATGAACAAAAACTAAACAAAATTTTAGTCATTAGTCGTTTTGCTACATTTGACTATTGACAATTTAGTTGTTTCAGTTGACTTGACTATCAACTGAGTAGTCGCTTGAAACATTTGACTAACGACAACGGAAATCTGTGAAATAAGTTGGCATTCCAAGAAAGACTACTAGTTAGGTTGAATAAACATTTGATATTACTATCTTTCTCGTCAGTATATTACATTTCAGCCATTGAGCGTAGAAGTTTCCGTAGTGCAGTTGTTCCTCCCCTCACATACCCCAATCCTTTACTAGGCATCACAATGGGCCAAAAGGCCTCTGGGTGAACTCGGCCTTTGCCGAGCATCCTATTTAACCTAACCTAACCTACACTTACAAGCACTTAGGCTTCGCTCTTTCTGCAAGGCTGCGTTCTGTACTTGGAAAACTGTCTCTTCTTTCGGTATGTCTGATTATACCGTTCTTTGTAAGATTGTTACTCTGAAAAAAAATTGGGATATGTTTTTAAATTCAATTCAATCTACACAACAATCACAACAACGATTGATAACCAAAATTATTTCAATTTATAATTTTCAAATGCAACGAAACGTCTACTCAGTCGATAGTCAAGTCAAGTCAAGTCAACTGAAACAACTAAATGTTCAAAAAGTCAAATGTAACAAAACGACTAATGACTAACATTTTGTTTAGTTTTTGTTCATATTTCATAGCCTAGTTGATCAAATCATATTTTATGAAAACTATTTCATTTTTAGTTTTAATGATTTGTGATTAAAGTCAAGTTTATGGATTTAGTCGATTTACAAATATTGACTAAATTATAGGTTAGTTTTTGAGTCAAAAATTTATACTATTGCTAATATTCAGTCAGCAATTCGAACCCTGCTTCAAATAACAGTGTATATTCGGTGACATGACAAAACGCCTACGGACAAAAGGCCCATATCAAAATTAATCGTATTAAGCATCGAAGTTGAACTCAAATATGTTATAGGCCTTTTGTCCTCATTAAATTCGGACATTTTGCCCACATTTCATCGAACTTTTCGCGCAGTTTAATTTGAGGTGCAAAACGAAATGTGTACCTCTTGCATATCAAAGAAGAGGAGCAACTTTATAAGTTCAAAGTAGTAAAGTAAAATGGCTTGTCAGGTTGACACAGCCCCAAGGCTTTTTAAGTTGACACAGCCCCAAAGAGCCAAAGCCGATCTTCTCTCAATCTCTTGGATTGTACGCTTTTAATCTTCGCACAAGAGAAAGGGATCACAGTTTAACGCCGAATCCGAACGGCACACAATGGGCGATTGGGCCTCGCTAGCGGCATTTAATTCAAATTTCCAAATTTTAACAAGCGTTGATTTTTTTTACCAAATCAATAACAGATACTTTGATTAGATTGTTGGGGGTTTCTATAAGCTCTCTGATCAGCTGATCAGCTGGTCAAACACAGGATATGTTTGAGCAAGCGATTTACTAAATTGTTTCTTAGTTGTGCGCTTTGATTTCGAGTCCCTGGGAAATTTACAATCTTGACTTATTTTATTAAATACTTGGTTTTTTTAGCTATGTATTACATAGAAAATCAGAGTTTGTGACCGGTCTATAAATGTGTTGCTTATAAAATGTATTAGTAATTAAGTGTATTAACAACGAGCCCACAGTAGCGTACACCTGTCTTTCGTGGAGTAGAACTTACCAGATTCACCTGGATTCAGTCAAGATCTTATTTTATCTGGAAGTGTGAATCATTGTGCGTCCAAAATGTCCTGTATGAACTGCTATTACCTGCTAGCCTATAAATTATGGTACTTTTCAGGCACAATGTCAGTAGCAAAACGCACACTTTTTTTAGAATGGCACGAAGAAGCGATCCCGACCAAGAAGTTTCTCACCATGTATTTGTATTTGGCACTGTTCTCAAAAACCTTAAATATACCAGGAGGAGCAGTGCGAGATTTCTAACAAGCTGCGAAATTTTAATAGTAGGCTTATCGTAAAGTGGAAAACTGTGGATGAAATAAGGCTTTTTTTGAAAACTGTAACCAGGAATGGCTATATATGCCGCTAGTATTGATGGAAAGATCATCTTCCGAAAATGTTGAAAAGATATTTCGGAGTGTTGCCAAAAAACGCAAGTCAACAAATTGTCAGGTCTTACTGAAGAAGTCTCGTCAGATGCATTATTCGTAGCTGCAAGCTGCAGCTTGTATAAAGTTGGAAAGCGCAGTGCTTCAAAAGTGGTGTCAATTCTAAATGCCTACGAAGAGTTTAGCGGTAAGGTAATCAAAACTATGAATACTCCACAACGGTTACCGTCAAAATTTTCTGATAAAAAAGCACTGGCGCTATTTGAAGATGTTGGACATACCAAGTACACATGGAATTTGTCAAAAAGAGCTGCTAAAGCCCAAAACGCCGATATATATTCATGCTAAGATAAATTGCGTTGTGGGGAAAAAAATTTTCTATCCTAGTGGTATCACGGTCACTGATGATTTCGCTGAAGTACCACTACAAGTCTTAGTGGACCATACTATTGCTAGGATTATTGAACCCCACCCAGAAGTTTTCGAAACCAAATTGAAAATAGTAATATTAATTAAGTGCTATCTACAAATGGGGTTGTGATGGCAGCAGCGGCCATTCTACATATAGGCAAAAAGTTTGATGACTTCCATCGAAGACCAATATTTATTTTCTATTTGTATGGTACCATTGATAGTGCAGAGAGGACCGGCCGTTTTATTTAAAAACAATCGACCTTCTTCTACTCGATATTGTCGACCATTCAAGATACTTTTCTAGAATGAAACAGCAGACCTGACTCGCAGAGAAATTGATAACAATAAGAGCCAAAAATTAAAGAGTTCTACCAACATTGTGTATACCTTTAGAACTGATCACCAGTTTCATATGACCATGCTTGATGGCAAAACGTTCAGTGTCATATCGGAATCCTAACATGCGGAATCTGTAGCGCAACTCTCAAAAAAAATAAACAATCTAAATTTGGTGAAGACCTTCTCTATTAATGGAAACCTGTTTGAATACCTGGCTTATCAAGTCTTCACGCCTGGACTAGGTTTTTTCGAGTGTGTTTTGCACATTGCATATAGAATTCCTATAAAAAAGTGGCAAGGTCGTTTAATTTTTTTTTTTTTATTTAATTTTTTTTTTTTTTTTTTTTTTTTTAATTTCTTGCTATGGACCAGCTAAGAAAGCTTCAAACAGAAGCTAATATTCCAGAAGGATGAGTATTCACTTTACTAAAAAAACCTAGATACTAGATAGAACTCATTATTAGATAAATATATCCGAACTTGTGTCAGCTATTTTATTAAAGAGCTGGAAAATGTCCGGAAATTCTTACCGGATATGAACTAAACATCACTCGAGACATAATTAAACTGTTGCTCAAAGAAGCGACTGAAAATGTAAGCGGGGAAAATATGTCACCATAAGTTTGTTAATTCCACTGACTACATTATTTCTGCGAAAACTAGCTACAGTTGAAGTGGAAACAGACATGTGAGAAACAGCAAAGGAACTTTTTCAGAAAGCTGCAGAAAGACGCCTTTCACTAAGTGAATCCAACCAGATGCTTGCAAAAGCCACGCTATTGGATCCACGCGAGCTGTCAAGGAGCGATATCGGAAGAAAAGGAGAGAGGAGAAGCGCCTTTTCAGAAGGAAAAAGAATAAGCAGGAAAGGCGTATGCGTGAGGAAGTCGAAAGTCTGTTCGGCATGAGTGAGACTTGAAAATTCTACCAAAAAGTTCGGCGACTAGCCGAAGGTTTTAAAGCCCGGAGCCTCACAATGTAAGGACGAAGCCGGAAATCTTGTCACAGATCCAAAGGAGGTACTAGACAAATGGAGAAACTATTTCTCCAACCTGCTGGGAGGCGATGATGAACACAATGACGCCTCTGGAGAAGTAGTGGAACCACCAATCGATGATATAGAAATAGACCTACCGGACCATAACGAAGTTTGGTTAGCCTTAAAAAGGCTAAAAAATAACAAATCAGCTGGAGCCAATGAGCTGCCCGCTGAATTGTTCAAGGCTGGCGGCGAGGAGCTGGTAAGGTGCATGCACCAACTCCTATGCAGAATTTGGTCCGAAGAGAGTATGCCCGAAGATTGGAGTCTAAGTGTTCTCAGCCCAATACTTAAAAAAGGAGACCCTGCAATATGCGCCAATTACCGAGGGATCAGTCTCCTACCCATAGCATATAAGGTTCTGTCATGTATCTTATGTGAACATCTAAGGCGGAGAATGAGCGAACTGATCAAACCATATCAGTGTGGCTTTAGACCTTTAGACTTGAGACAAATACTGGAGACAACCCATGAGACGAAAATCAAAACCTACCATCTTTTTGTTTATTATAAAGCCGCTTTCAACACACCGATAAGGTCAAAGTTCTTTTAAGCCCTGTCTACTATTGGTATACCAGCAAAGTTCGTTTGACTTTGCATGATGACGTTGAGAAGCACACGAAGCTCCGTCAAAATAAGAAGAAGACAGAAGAGGTTTTAGGCAGGTTGACACCTTATCGTGTTACTTCTTTAATCTGCTGATGGAGTGTATACTGCGCCATCTTTTCAGTTTGTACTATATGTTAACACAATTCTCTATGCAACCTTAACCGCATCTACTTAAACACTTTGGAGTAGGTGGGAGCAGGACCAGTCCTTGGCATTGTTGCATACACTCATTATAATTTTGGCTCCTGCCCGCTATGGGAGGACCAGTCGTGTCTGAAGTGACGAAGTGAGCGAAGAATAGAAGCATCATCTAAAGATTTAGTCGGCTAGTAAAAATTGTTCCTTATTACTTTAATAAGAATTTACTCACCGCATTGAATAATATAGCAGACTTCATTGCTTACCACTCGGTTCGGTTATTAGGTTGAAAAAGACTTTCGACTTGGTTTTGAGCTCTGCTTTTGACGTCAATTTATATAAAAATCTGTGGAGAAAAAAATTTGCTATAGAATCATCGAATTTCACAGTTATTTACCTGTGAACCGCATCGAATGCAGTTAAGAATTATTTTATATAAGAACCAATGTTAATCACATTAAATTCTAGTTTCTAGTGGGTAAAACTTATTTCTCTCTGAAAAAGTTATTTCTTGTAATTTTTGCCACGCTCCTTCCTCCCCCACAAATTGGAAAAACGTCATATCTCCCACAGTCTTACAGATAGAAGAATTGTTACAGAGGTACAGAGTATGTTATAGTAGGGCTTGACCGACTTTCTTTCCGTCTGTCTGTTTCTATGCTATCTCCTCCGTCAGTTTGAAAGCAACAGAAATTAACAACAGGACAATGAAGCTCCTGCCAGACAAAGAATTGTTCTCTTTCACAAGAATGGAAAACCACCATCCTGCCTTGATTCCTATCGGCCGATTAGCCTACTATCCACCCTTGGAAAGATCTTCGAGCGCTGTATCCTTCGAAGAATGCTTGATATTCGATCTATTCGAAAAGCCATACCCGATTTAAAATTTGGCTTCACCGAACAATTACATCAAGTGGTCAACTACATTTTTGAACGGTATGACGGGAAAGAATACGTAGTGGCAGCTTACCTTAACATCCAGCAGGCCTTCGATAGAGGTGTGGCACGCATCGAAACTTTTTCTTCTCCCGCCCCAAGTGTACCTGCTAATCATATGTGTTCGCAGAAGACGATACATGCTATCCGTCAGGAAAATTTTATCCTTCACATCGAAAACAAAAGTTCAGGAGTTTATTCGAAATTACATAGAGTGCTCGAAAGTTTGGAAAGCAGGAAGACTTTCTTCATTGTTTGATAAGGGGAACAGGCCGCTTTCCACATTACATGTCGATCACCTAGGAACGTTGGATCCGACATCTAAGAGTTACAAATACATATTTGGTGTTGTGGATAGGTTCTCCAAGTACGTCTGGATTTATCCAACGAAAACAACAGATGCCCAAGAAGCTACTCAGCGCCTAGGTCTTGGATAACAATTTTCGGCAGTCCACATCGAATTATCATTGACAAGGGAGCAGCATTTACATCAAAATTGTTCAAAAACTTTTGTGAAGAGATCAAAATCGAACACGTTGAGACCACAACCGGAGTTCCAAGGGGAAATGGGCAAGTCAATCGCGTCAACCGAGTCATTTTATCCGTCTTAGCAAAGATGTCAGCTGCAGAGCCGTCCAGATGGTATAAGGTGCAACGTGCTATAAACGCGCATGTTCACTCTTCTAAAAATACTGCATTTGAAGTATTATTCGGGGTAAAGATGCAAAATTAACCCGATTTGGAGCTGTTAAAACTGCTGGAAGATGAGTTTCAAAAGACCTACGCGATGAGATGCGAGCTGAAGTTCGAGCAAACATTCAAAAAGGCTCAAGAAGAATACAAGTCGAACTACGATAAAAAAGAAAGAAACAACGAGGATATGAGCGACTCGATTTGGTCGCAATTAAGGTCACACAGTTTGCAACGGACAAAAAAAAGGGAAAAAGTATGTTTTATCGGGCTTTTTGGTGGGGGAGAATAGAGGATAATATGTTAAAAAAAAAAAGGGGGGATTTAACAAACCCAACCACAACTTTACTAAAAAAAATAAACAAAGTTTTGTTGTAGGAGAAAAGAGAAAAGGGGGGAGGATGAATGATGGGAGAGAAGAATATGATGATCGGGGATTATAAATTTTGGAGCTTCACCCCCCCCACGGCATGTCCCTCCTTTTTTGGTAAAATATTATTTTTTGTACGGTGGTCATCCATCCTCTACCCTTAGTTGTAAGTTAAACCAAATAAATCCATCAAAAAAAAAAAAAAAAAAATTTATTTTTTATATTATATAATAAAAACGAATATCAATAATAAAGACACATATTTATCTTACAGATATATTAATACTTTAATTTGATTTCAAATTTATATAGCAAGAACTTTTACTTAATGATCCATCCTCCATCCACCCATTTGATTTCCTGGTTTAATTCCAGTCCTACACAGACTCCAATATTTGTTCTTGGCTTAAACTCACTAAAGATATTGACCAAACTGGATTTGAGTACATACAATGTGGTGTTGTCGCTAGTTTATGAAAAAACTGCTTTAAGTATTGTTTTAATGAATGTTCTTTATTTATTTTTCAGTTTGTAGAATATGTAAACACAATTCTCTATGCAACCTTAACAGGAGCAACTTTTTAAACACCCTTTAGAAAATGGGCTCTCGCATCGTTTTAAACACTCCGGAGACACTCCCCTGACAGCTATGGGAGGAACAGTCGTGTCTGAAGTGACGAAGTGAGCGAAGAATAGAAGCATCATCTAAAGACTTAGTCGGCTAGTAAAAATGTTCCTTATTACTTTAATAGGAATTTACTCACCGCATTGAATAATATAGCAGACTTCATTGCTTACCACTCGGTTCGGTTATTAGGTTGAAAAAGACTTTCGACTTGGTTTTGAGCTCTGCTTTTGGCGTCAAATTATATAAAAATCTGTGGAAGAAAAATTTGCACAGTTATTTACCTGTGAACCGTATCGAATGCAGTTAAGAATTATGTTATATAAGAACCAATGTTAATCAAATTAAATTCTAGTTTCTAGTGGGTAAAACTGATTTCTCTCTGAAAAAGCTATTTATTATAATTTTTGGCACGCCCCTCCCTCCCCCACAAATTGGAAAAACGTCATATCTTCCACAGTTTTGCAGATAGAAGAATTGTTACAGAGGTACAGAGTATGTTATAGTAGGGCTTGATCGACTTTCTTTCTTTCTTTCCGTCTGTCTGTTTCTATGCTATCTCCTCCGTCAGTTTGAAAGCAACAGAAATTAACAACAGGACAATGAAGCTCCTGCCAGACAAAGAATTGTTCTCTTTCACAAGAATGGAAAACCACCATCCTGCCTTGATTCCTATCGGCCGATTAGCCTACTATCCACCCTTGGAAAGATCTTCGAGCGCTGTATCCTTCGAAGAATGCTTGATATTCGATCTATTCGAAAAGCCATACCCGATTTAAAATTTGGCTACATCCTTGAAGGGTATGACGGGAAAGAGTACGTAGTGGCAGCTTACCTTGACATCCAGCAGGCCTTCGATAGAGTGTGGCTGCTAACCAACTGTACCTGCTAATCAAGATCTTCCTGACGGACAGAGCTTTTGAGGTTGCACAGGACGGAGCGACATCCCAAACAAGAACAATTCGGGCTGGTGTACCGCAGGGTAGCGTATTGGGTCCTACGCTATACTCCCTATTCACTCACGATATGCCCAGAGCCTGTAGCGTTCCGCTTGAAAACCCCGAATATCTTCTACTTGCCCGCAACAAATGCATATACTCAGCCACAGATGCCCTTCAAGAGTATTTGAATAGGTTTAGCAACTGGGCCGCTAGATGGAACATTGCCATATACACGGACAAGTGTGCTTTCGGTGACTTATTCCACCCGTCGTGACACCTGCCCGGGAGTATTCTTGCACGGTCAGCTTATGGAGCATAAAGCCTACAAATTTATGGAATCGCAGCGAAGTCTCACCTGAGTAAGATTAGAGTGGTCCAGGCGAAAATTCTTAGTCGCATTACGGGAGCTGAATGGTACCTGAGAACCAGGAATATTAAAAAGGGCCTTGGAGTTCCCATGGTTGGTGATGTTATCAATCCGATTTCGACCAAATTTTGTAGAATTGTGTAAAAGTATATCAAATAAGTGTTTGCCAATGATAAGGACGTTTTCATTAAAAACAAAAAAGTTTTCCTCACTCGAACTAGTTTTTCGACCGATCGTTCCTATGGCAGCTATATGCTATAGTCATCCGATTTCGACCAAACTTAGTGAAATCATGGGAAGGGATAGTATACTAAGAAATACGTACTTTGGAGGCGTTTCCATTAAAAACAAAAATGTTTTTTTCTCTAAAACTAGTTTTTCGTCCGATCGTTCCCATGAAAGCTATATGCTACAGTCATCCGATCCGGCCGGTTCCGACAAATGTGCAGCGTATTTGTACTAAAAGACTTTGTGCAAAGTTTGGTGAGGATAGCTTTAAAACTGACGGAAGAGATAGCATAGAAACAGACGGACAGACGGACAAGGCTAAATCAACTCAGTTCGTCATGCTGACCGAGAATATATATACTTTATATGGTCGGAGATGCTACCTTCTATGCGTTACAAACATCCCCACAATTTTATAATACTGCTGTTGTGGATGGGTTCTCCAATTACGTCTGGATTTATACAACAAAAACAACAGATGCCCAAGAAGCTGTTCAGCGCCTAAAGTCTTGGATTACAATTCTCGGCAGTCCACATCGAATTATCAGTGACAAGGGAGCAGCATTTACATCAAAATTGTTCAAAAACTTTTGTGAAGATAACAAAATTGAACACGTTGAGACCACAACCGGAGTTCCAAGGGGAAATGGGCAAATCGATCGCGTTAACCGAGTCATTTTGTCCGTCTTAGCAAAGATGTCAGCTGCAGAGCCGTCCAGATGGTATAAGTAAACATCAGAGGTGCAACGTGCTATAAACGCGCATGTTCACTCTTCTACAAAATATACTCCATTTGAAGTATTATTCGGGGTAAAGATGCGAAATGAAGCAGATTTGGACCTACAAGTCCAATGCGATGAGATGCGAGCTGAAGTTCGAGTAAACATTCAAAAGGCTTAAGAAGAATACAAGTCGAACTACGATAAGAAAAGAAAGAAACAACGAGGATATGAGCTACACGATTTGGTCACAATTAAGGTCACTCAGTTTGCAACGGACAAGAAACTGGCAAGCAAGTATATCGGGCCTTATGAAGTCGTGAAGAGTTGAAGAGGAATGGAAGATACGATGTCAATAAATCAGGAGATTTTCAGACGTCTACAAGCGATGACTTCATGAAACTTTGGCGAGGACTCTGAAGTGGATTCATCTGGGACAGATGAAGATCAGGATGGCCGAGTATAAGATGTTGTAGGGACCTTCATGCACCGAGGTGGCATCCCTGTTAAGGCGATAGACGTTATTATCGATAGGTCGGCAGTCATCGTCATCAGTCGTTCAGCAGCCGCTGCCGTGATCAGCAGACTTCAGCCGTCAGTCGTAAATCAGCCGAAATTAAGCCGTCAACTGAACTTCAAACACAACCCCATTTAATCTTATTATTATATTACCTAACTAACTATACGAATATCAGTAATAAAGACAAAACTTTTACTTGATGATCCATCCTCCATCCATCCATTTGAGTTCCTGGTTTAATCCCAGTCCTACACAGACTCCAATAATTGTTCTTGATACAAACTGACTAAAGATATTGACCAAACTGGATTTGAGTACATACAATGTGGTGTTCTCGCTAGTTTATGAAAAACTGCTTTAAGTATTGTTTTAATGAATGTTCTTTATTTCTTTTTCAGTTTGTAGAATATGTAAATACAATTCTCTATGCAACCTTAACCGGCGCAATCTTTTAAACACTTTTCAGAAAGTGGGCCGCAACACTTATCAGAAACTTGGGCCCTGCCCGCTATGGGAGGACCAGTCGTCTCTGAAGTGACAAAGTGAGCGAAGAATAGAAGCATCATCTAAAGGTTTAGTCGGCTAGTAAAAATGTTCCTTATTAATTTAATAAGAATTTACTCACCGCATTGAATAATATAGCAGACTTCATTGCTTACCACTCGGTTCGGTTATTAGGTTGAAAAAGACTTTCGACTTGGTTTTGAGCTCTGCTTTTGACGTCAATTTATATAAAAATCTGTGGAGAAAAATTTGCTATAGAATCATCGAATTTCAACGGTTATTTACCTGTGAACCGTATCGAATGCAGTTAAGAATTGTGTTATATAAGAACCAATGGTTATCAAATTAAATGCAAGTTTCTAGATTTCTCTCTGAAATTTCCGTCTTTCCGTCCGTTTGTTTGTCTGTCTGTGTGTCCGTATGTTCGTATGAACAAACAGATCTCAGAGATGGTAAGACATAGAGGTTTCACATGTATGGGACATATGCTTCTTATACTTGCAGGCAGATCAAGTTTATTTTTTAAATTTTGCCACTCCCTTCCCGCCCCCACATATTTGAAAAAAGTCATATCTCCCACAATTTTACAGATAGAAGGATTGTTCCTTCTGGTCATATTTAGTCATTCGATTTATTTATCGATCCGCCAAAGGAATGGTAAAGATCAGATGAACGGATGTCGAGTTAATCGGAAAACAAACAATTATGGGCAGCACCGGTCACAACGGTGATGGGCAGCACTTCAGAGGGCAGCACTTCAGAAGTACAGAGTATGTTATAGTAGGGCTTGACCGACTTTTTTTCTAGTTTAGAATAAAAAATCGAGGAAAGTAAACTTCGGCCCGACCGAAGTTTGTATTTCCTTGCAGTTTGTTTCCTATACCCTTGGAGAAGGTATTATAAAATTGTCCGGATGATTGTAACGCATTGAAGGAAGTATCTCGGACCACAGAAAGTATATATATTCTTGATCAGCACGACGAGCTGTGTTGATATGGCCCTGTCCGTCTCTCCGTTCGTCCGTCTGTCTGTTTCTATGCTATCTTCTCCGTCAGTTTGAAAGCAATCGTCACCAAACTTTGCTCGAAGTTTTTTGATACATATACGCTGCACATTTGACGGAACCGGTTGGATCGGATGGTTATTGCATATAGTTGTCATAGGAACGATCGGTCGAAAAACAAGTTTTAGTGAGAAAAACTTTTTAGTTTTCAATGGAAACGCGTCTAAGCTGCGTCTTACTTAGTTTACTAACCTTTTCCATATTTTCACCAAATTTGGTCGAAATCGGCGAGACCGAAAGTATCTTAGTTAGAAAAGTTTTTTTTTAATGAAACGTCCTCAAAACTAGATTTATTTGTTTTAAATGCTACCCATAATTCTACAATTTTGGTCAACATTGATGACTATAGCTTAGCCATAACGATCGGTCTAAAAACTAGTTTTTGTGAGAAAAACTTTTTTGTTTTCAATTGAAACGCCTCCAAACTTCGTATTTCTTAGTTTACTATGCTTTTCCATGATTCCACCAAATTTGGTAGAAATCGGAAATCTATATAGCATAGCTGTCATAGAAAAGTATAGTCTGAAAAGTAAGTCTTAGCTAGAAAAATAGGGGAAAGTTAACTTCGGCTCGGCCGAAGTTTTGTATACCCTTGCAGCATCCGTTTAAAACAAAAAAGTTTTTCTAACTAAGACTATTTTTTGGACCTTACTTTTCTATGGGATCTATACTATATAGATGTCTGATGCCGACCAAACTTGGTGAAATCATGGAAAAGCAAAATACACTGCTAATTACGAAATTTGGAAGCGATCCCATTTAAAACAAAAAAGTTTTCTCACTAGAACTTCTTTTTCGATAGATCATTCATACTGTAGCTATATGCTATAGTCATCCAATTTTGATAAAACTCTGTAGAAATGTGTTAAAGTATATTAAACAAGAATATGCCAATAAAAAGGTCGTTTTCATTAAAAACAAAAAAGTTTTTCTTACTAGAACTAGTTTTTCGACCGATCGTTCCTATGACAGCTATATGCTATAGTCATCTGTTCCGGCCGGTTCCGACAAATGTGCGTATTTGTACCAAAAGATTTCGTGCAAAAAAAACTGACGGACGGACAGACAGACAGGGCCAAATCAACTCAGCTTGTCATGCTGATCAAGAATATATATACTTTCTGTGGTCGGAGATACTTCCTTCAATGCGTTACAAACATCCGGACAATTTTTTAATACCCTCTCCAAGGGTATAAAAAACAAACTGCAAGGATATACAAACTTCAGTCGGCACGTAGTTTACGTTCCTCAATTTTGTATTCTAAACATGAAAGAAAGTCGGTCAAGCCCGACCGATGCGACCGGTGATGCCCAAAATTGTTTGTTTTCCGTGTAACTCGACAACCGTTCATCTGATCTTTACCGTTCCTTTGGCGGATCGATCCAGAGAGATCAATTCTTCTATCAGTAAAACTGTGGGAGATATGACTTTTTTTCAATTTGTAGGGGAGGGAGGGGCGTGGCAAAAATTATAATAAATAACTTTTTCAGAGAGAAATCAGTTTTACCCACTAGAAACTAGAATTTAATTTGATTAACATTGGTTCTTATATAACATAATTCTTAACTGCATTCGATACGGATTTTTACAGATTCTCCACAGATTTTTATATAAATTGACGTCAAAAGCAGAGCTCAAAACCAAATCGAAAGTCTTTTTCAACCTAATAACCGAACCGAGTGGTAAGCAATGAAGTCTACTATATTATTCAATGCGGTGAGTAAATTCCTATTAAAGTAATAAGGAACATTTTTACTAGCCGACTAAATCTTTAGATGATGCTTCTATTCTTCGCTGTCTTCGTGACTTCAGATACGACTGATCCTCCCATTTCTGAGGCGTGTTTATTAGAATGCGGCGGGATGGGCAGGAGCCCACTTTCTGAGGCGTGTTTAAAAAATTGCGCCGGTTAAGGTTGCATAGAGAATTATGTTTACATATTCTACAAACTGAAAAAAAATAAATAAATGTTTTAAAAAACATTCATTAAAACAATATTTAAAGCAGTTTTTTCATAAACTAGCGACAACACCACATTGTGAGTACTCAAATCCAGTTTGGTCAATATCTTTAGTCAGTTTAAACCAAGAACAAATATTGGAGTCTGTGTAGGACTGGGATTCAAATGGATGGATGGAGGATGGATCATCAAGTACAAGTTTTTGCTATATAAATTTGAAATCAAATTAAAATATTAATATATCTGTAAGATAAATATGTGTCTTTATTACTGATATTCGTGTAGTTAGTTAGGTAATATAATAATAAGATTAAATGAGAGTGTGTTTGAAGTTCAGTTGACGGCTTAATTTCGGCTGATTTACGACTGACGGATGAAGTCTGCTGGTCACGGCGGCGGCTGCTGAACGACTGATGACGATGACTGCCGACCTATCGATAATAACGTCTATCGCCTTAACAGGGATGCCACCTCGGTGCATGCAGGTCCCTACAACATCTTATACTCGGCCATCCTGTTCTTCATCTGTCCCAAATGAATCCGCTTCAGAGTCCTCGTCTTCTTCTTGCTCAAAATATCGCCACAGTTTCATGAAGTCATCGCTTGTAGACGTCGGAAAATCTCCTGATTTTTATACCCTTGCACCACATAAAGTATATATATTCTTGATCAGCATGACGAGCTGAGTTCATTTAGCCTTGTCCGTCTTTCCGTCCGTCTGTCTGTTTCTATGCTATCTCCTCCGTCAGTTTTAAAGCTATCCTCACCAAACTTTGCACGAAATCTTTTGGTACAAATACGCTGCACATTTGTCGGAACCGGCCGGATCAGATGACTATAGCATAAAGCTGTCATAGGAACGATCGGTCGAAAAACTAGTCTTAGTGAAAATTTTTTTTTGTTTTTAATGGAAACGCCTCCAAAGTACGTATTTCTTAGTTTACTATCCTTTCCCATGATTTTACTAAGTTTGCTCGAAATCGGATGACTATAGCATATAGCTACAGTATGAATGATCGGTCGAAAAAGAAGTTCTAGTGAGGTATACAAAACTTCGTCCGAGCCGAAGTTAACTTTCCCCTATTTTTTTCCCATAAAGTTCCAAAAATTAAATATTTTTTTCACGTGTTTGGTTTCTTTTCTTCATTCTAAATACAACAGCCAGGATGAAAATACTCAAAAATATATTTTTGGTCCATCCCTGTGGCTGATTCAGGGTTGCAAAGTCTCCTGTCTACCGATAGCCTGCCACGTGGTATGTTTGCTAGACAAAATTGGTTGTGTACAACTCGTGTCAACCATGGAAAACAAAGATCGAGGTATTTGGAAACAGATTGTGAAGAAAACAGTAAGTTTGCTTTTGTTTTGTAATTGTTTTTAGTGTTGTTGCTGTGGTGTATTTTCAGTACGACCTAACCTAAAAGAGTTTGTGTTTTGCGGAGCAGAACTAGTGAATCCAGTCCAATCCATTGCAGTTGTAAATGTAAAATTAATCTTCAACATGTGCACAATGAGGTGGTTTTAACAGTTTTTGCGGTTAAATGCGCCATTGCAAAATAAATTGAATCATTGAAGACGAAGTCTTTATAAAAAAAAAATTGTTGGTGGATTTTTATGGCAGGTAGGTGAAGGTGTGGTCCAATCGAGTCATAATTTTATTCGAAACTTACATTTTTGACTTTTTGGCAAAAAATATGGCGATTCCGACCACTGTGCAATGGGAGCAAGGGCGTGCCCACTGCTGCTCTACTTGAACGCTCCACTAAAATCAAAGATCATAAAATCCCATGAACTAGCTAGAATTTAATAACAAAAATTTATTTCCCAATCAATCTCACAGTTAATTACTAAATTTAACAACTTCCCCGACCTCACTTCTTCCCCTGCTGCTACCATTTGAGCAATTTCCTGTTACCTTTCTGGTGGTTGCTGTTGTTGTTGTATTTGAAAACGTAGTCTATTTCTTTAATTTGAGCAGTTTGGTAATTTAAAAATTAGAGAGAGGGACGACAGAGACCCCCGTAATCAACTGTAATGCGGCTGAATCGCAAAGCACGAGCACGCAAGCAGCACAAAAACAACAGCAACAATAACAGCATACAAAACATATGCTCCAAGAATGGGCAAAGCCGAAGCTTTACTCACAGACAGACGCGTCACACAGTCACTCACACAACGAGACACAGACACACCTCCCCATTTCTCATAGTACATATAGATTTTTTTTGTAGTCCAAACAGCTGATTTGATAACAAATGGGCGCTGAATAAGAGAGCGGCCGAGAGAGAGAGAGAGAGCGCCCATATGCGAAGCCAACGGCGGCAACGACCTTCCTTATTTATTACAATGTATGTAATTCGTGTGTTCTCTGTGTCTGTGCCGCTACTACTTCGCTCTCTGTATTTGTGACGTATGCGCAAAATGTTTGTGTGGGGTGGGTGTGGGGAAGGAGGAGGATGTTTGTGGGGGGGGGGGGGGTATTAAATTGCTTAGTTTTTAGAGCATTAAAGTTTCTTCTGCGCTCTGTGCGCAGTTTAAGCAGCTCCAAAATTACAGCATAAAAAAAAGAGACGACGACAGCAGCAGCATTAGCATTAGCAGCAGCGACGCCACTCTCCCAAACACACACACTGACACAAAAACAGTTGTAAAGATGGCCGCCGCTGAATTTGTAAGCAAACCACACACACATGTACAACATGAGAGAGAGATAGAGCGCATACGCCAGAGAGCTCTGGCCACTAACTGCAATTGGCTGAATACGAGTAGGTAACAACAACGACGACGTCACGGCCCATCAGCTGTAAACCCACACTCACACACAGAGCAGGTAAAAAAGGGCCAGAGAGAGAGCGCTATGGATCAAGGTACCTTAGTAGCAAACTCCGCTCAGACAAATCAGTCGCTTGAGAGAGCTTGACGCGTACAGACCAACCTCAAGACGAATTAAAGCGCGCGCATAAATATATTACCCAAAAATTATTCAAAATTTTAAGAATTTTGTTTATGTGATATGATAAAAAAAATAAACTAAAAAAAAAAACTAAAATTGTGCCACAAAAAAAGAGTACACTAAGTTCGCCTAAGAAAAAACCAGAAAACGGGGCTAAACCATAAACAGCTGTTTTTTTTGTCCCCTCTCTCCGAATTCAGCACATTCAGCTCTCTGACGCGTAATCAAGCCAAAACCCAGACTGCCTCCATCACTGGCGGTTCACTACGCTTGGGCTGGTCGAAGCTAACGGACGTGTGACTCTCTCTCTCTCAAAACTGTCGCTGCTCTTGTCGTGTGTGAAAAGAAAAACTCAGAAATAAAACCCAAAAACATAAAAAAGACTGAAAATTAAACAAACAAAAAAAGAAAATACATTTTTATAAACCAAGACTGATTAACCATAACAAAGTTAAACAACAACAAACAAATAAAACGGGTTCGACACAAGCATATGGATTAAGGTTCCTCCTCACACAACCAAACACACACACTCACACAAGGATTACCGTTAGCAGCTCTTTTTTGGATTACCAGTGCCAATAAAACAAAAACAACAAAAGAAATACAAAAAAAAGAAAGAAAGAAAGAAATTGAGTGAATTTTTAAGTGAAAAACAAATTGAAAATGAAATGCTAAAACCTTAAAAATTAAACAAAACAACAACTTTAAACCAAACAATTACAACAATGACAATGGCCGCCTGCTATGCCAACTATGACATGTCCACACTTTCTCATGGCATGTCGGCAGCAGCACTAAATGCCTTGCAACAGCAACAACAACAGCAGCAGCAGCAACAACACAATCAGCAGCAACATAACCAACAGCAACATCATCATCAGCAACAGCAGCAGCAACAACACATGTACCATGCTGCCGCAGTGGCTGCACATCAGCAACAAATGTTGCAGCAGCAGCAACAGCATCACCGCCAGCAACAACACCAACCACAGCCCGCCTCTCATACGCGTCATAGCCTAGCGGCGGCGACCCAATCCCAAACTCAGGTCGCCGCCGCCGTTGCCGCTGCCTCCACTTCACGCCAACAACAACAACAAACAAATGTGTCTGCTGCTGCTGCCAACAACAACAACAGCAACAACACCAACAGCAACAGCAGCTCCAGCCATACCGCTGCTGCCCCCTCGCCACAAAAAGACTATAGCATTCCCTTGCATGTGGACTGCAGTGTGGAGTATGAGCTACCCAATCAGCCCAAGCCACCAGCTGGCCAGCGAGTGGAGCCTTTGCTAATGATCCATCCCTGCTATTTCCGTAAAATGGAATCCCAGCGACGTAGTCCGTTTGTTAACAATATGCAGGCCACGGCACGCAGTGCCAACAACAGTTCGGTCAGCAGTGCAGCTGCCTTGGGTGGAGGTGCCTCGGCTGCCTCGGTGCCCAGCAGTGCAGCCCGTAGGGGTGTAAGACAACAGCAACAGCAGCAGCAGCAACAACAACAGCAGCAGCAACAGCAACAACAGCGGCAGGCTTACCAGCAGCAACAACAGCAATTGCGTCAGCAACATCAGCAAATGTCACAAATGTCGCAGCAGGCTCACTATCCTGTGCAGCAGCAACAACAGCAACAACAACAGTCTAGTCTGGAGCAAGTGCGCCGCCAGCAACAGCAGCAACAACAGCAGCAACAACAACGCAGCAACCAAAGTCGTCAAAGCCAAAGTCAAAGTCACCTCAGCAGCACCTCAGCAGCAGCAGCAGCACAGGCAGCGGCCGCTGCAGCCGCTGCCGCCAGTTCGGCCTCCCTAGCAGCCGCTGCGGCGGGACAATGGGATCAATTGGCAGCAGCACTGGCCGCACGCACAGCCCTGACCCCGCATCATATAATGGCACCGCCACAGGCGGCTTTATATGCGGCCAAAACGGCCAATTCCTCAGCGGCCAGTGTCAACTCTCAATCCTCCTCCTCAGTTAAAAGAGATGCCATGATTTCGGGCACTAACTATGCGGCCAAACACCATCAGCAACAGCAGCAGCAGCAACAACAGCAGCAACACTGTCTGCCACCGCCGCCACATTGGGATGCCTCCTTGGGCGGGGCAGCGCCCACACAAACCATTGCAGCGGCGGCGGCCATGCTGATGGATCGTTCGCCGATGGCCACAGTTCCTAGTAATTATCAGGCCGGACCTGACACCACGCCACTGAGGCTGTATGGTGCCACAGCCACGCCCACAGCGAACGGTAATGGTGGTGGTGGTGGTGCAGGTGCAGGTGGAGCTGGCAGCAACTCTTCTAGCTCTGCCACGGATAAGCTGAGTGGCAAATATCGACAGTATTTGCGTTCACAGCGCATGCATCCATATGCCTCACTTAATCTAGCTGCAGCAGCAGCTGCCGCTGGCAATTTGGGTCAGACCTCATTTGTGCCCTTTAGCTCAGCGGCGGCCACGGCCACGCCAACATTCCAACATCTGCAGCAGATATCCTGCTATAATGTGTGATCCCCCCAACAACAACAACAACACCAACAAGCTACAAGTTGCTACCAGGACAACAACAGCAGCAGCAGCAGCAGCCTCCACCAACTGCGACACAGACGCTTACCAAGTAAACGTCAATGAAATAGCCGACTCAAGGAATAACCCATAGAAACCCCCAACTCACACCATATTGCATATACTCCTGCTACTCAACAAAAAAAAAACTATAAAATTAAACAAAAAAACTTGCTTTTAGATTAAACAAAATTGCTCCCCCGCCCCCGCCCCCCTCTGTTTTAGCTGCTACACCAGAAGAAATTGTTGTCGAAGAAAAAGAGAAATTAACGAAATGGAAACTCCCCTTTCTTACTTTTTTTTTCTAGTAATTGTAGTAATTGATAAAAACAAAAACAACAACAAAAAAATGCAAACTATTGTAGTGATATTTGTTATAAAATAATTTTAGTAATTAATTTAATTTAAATTAAAACTGAAACCAACAAAAAAAAAATAGCAACAAACAATAACAAGAAGCAACCAGCAACAACATCAACCACAACTTATGGCATATTTAATTACAACAATGTTGAAACGAAAAACTATTTGAGCAAATACAAAAAAACAAAATGCAAACATATACGAAATGCAAAAATTATTACCGAGAAAAACCAAATTTACACAAAGAAAAAAAACAAACAAAATACGAATAAAAATTATTCAAAATTATGCAAAGTAATTTGAAGCGAAATATGCAACCAAAAATTCAACTCAAATTGTGTTTTTAATTCCCCCCCAAAAGAAAAGAAAACGAGAAACCAAAACGAGAAAAAAACCAAGAAGAAGTGGCCGAAGTTGACGAGAAGTAGTTCAAGTGATTTGGCTTTTCTTTTGTTGCCGTCGGCTTGAATTTTGTTAACGTTTTTTTTTTTTTGATTTGATTTGATTTGCAGCTGCCAATTTGAGTTAAGTTACGTTCTGTCTCGTTTCGTGATCGATTGTTTGACAGAGAGACGGAGACAATGGACATTGGTCTTTGGGTAAGGGAGCCAAAATGGTGGTGGAACTTGAAGGGAACTCTGATGATGGATAATGAAGGAATTGACGTTTTAGATGTCCAAGTGTAGAGAGGCTATTGTAGTTGGTCTGGTACTAGGAATACATACCCAAAAAGGCAAAAGTTGCTAGATTTCCAGAAAAAAAATTGGTAAAAATACAAAAAGTTGCTAAGATCTAAACTCCAAGAAAAACTTGAAAAAAAAAAATACTTTTTCAATTAGTTTAGCATATAGAAATATATAAAATTAGGTCTACATGCCGATGTGGATTGTACTGGTTTTGTGGGAGTCCGAGCCGAACCTGAATCGGAGCACAAAGAATCCTAAAAAAAGATCAGTTTTAGACGAAAGATTCATTGTAACAGCACTGAGCTGTACTGAAGAAAAAGTTGTAATTTCGTTCAAATTAGGAATACAAACCGGGTTTGAGTCAAACCAAACCGAAACCGAACCGCTATTTCCGATAATTAACCGAACCACAAACCGAACCGACACAAAAACCACTGTAGTTCAGCTGCACCGGTGCGGCATTAACGAACTCTCTAACTCTACGTAGTGAGCACTCGCCACCAGACCAACCACCAGCCAAGTATTTGCCTAAAGAATTTTGTATGGGAATGTCCGGAAAACGTACCGATCGGTACGACCATGCATTACCAGTCGTTAATGTGGAGATGGGTGCACACCATAGTTCACGTACTAGACTAGCGCTCTAATCCGTGGCAGCTCGATATCTGCACATTCCCGGGAAGTCGACCGAATCAGAACGAATGTTCTTGACCATCAACTTAAATTTAACTCTCATGTAACTGCTACTGTTAATAAGGCCAGAAGTGTTCTTGGGTTTATTAAGCGGTGGTCGAAAGAATTTGACGATCCCTACACTACCAAGATTCTTTACACATCTCTTGTCCGTCCTACACTTGAGTATGGTTCATGTGTGTGGTCTTCGCAATATTCGACCCATCAAGATAGAATTGAATCTGTGCAAAAGCAATTCTTATTGTTTGCCCTTCGTGGCTTGAACTGGAATCCTGAGGTCCATTTACCATCTTACTCTAGTAGACTACTTTTAATTAATCTTCCATCCTTACTTAACCGTAGAGTTATGCTTGGTGTAATCTTCATACATAGACTAATTAATTGCGAAATCGACTCATCAGAGTTGGTTAGCCACATTAATCCTTGTAGACTGTCCCGTAACTTTGTCCCCTTATCTCTGAAACATTGTACTACTAACTATGCCTTGCATGATCCGTATCGTGTCCTCTGTGCTGATTACAACAAACTCTACCGCTTAATCAATTCGGAACTTTCTCTTCCTACTTTAAAAACCTATATTTTAACTCATTTGTCCCGTACTTAACATTATTTTGTACTTTTCGATCCGGTTTTCGTGTCGCACGTTTGCGGCTGCGCCTCTCGGTCGGTTGGGCGGTAGGTGGGCTGCTATTTTGCCTGGGGTTCGCGCGTAACAGGCTTCGGCTTGGTGTCGTAAGGGCCACTTGAACGTACTGTGCATTGTACGTCAACGTCCATATAAAAGGCGGCTGAATCTATGTAAACCGTAAGCTAGGGTCCCATACGCAAACAAAATTTTGTACACATTGTGCAAACAACGTTTGCCTTGAATTGTAAGTGTTTGCGCCAAATAAATTTGATGTTCCCACAGAGCAAATATTTGCTCCTAAAAAGTTTTCCCAAATATTTCCCTTCCGCAAATTATTTGCGCTTGTGTTTCCACTGTGAGTAGTAAATTTTATTTTACGTCGCGTATACGCGACTGTCGCTCAGTGTTTCATCAGGTCCTTAGGCCTGGTAGTGCCTTGACACCAGCTGAACTACAGGGTTCAGTTCACTGTATCGCTGTGAGATCTAAAATGCTAACCTCCTGACAATACTACTTATAAATTTGGGTATTTTCAGCAACTCCCTAAAAAGGTTTGCATAAAACTAAGATTCGCTGAAGGACTCACTAAAAGAAATACCACTAATAGACCGAATTGATCCTTATCGATACGGAATTGATGTAGTTTCTTAGAATAACTTGTCATCGCTTTGAAATATGTGATTCCTCTTAATGTACCGTTCATTAGGCTACATTCTTGAGTATCCCATTTGCTCTATTATCTACCATGATGATGAATAGTTTTTTTTATCCATAGCAACTATGCCTTCAGCTGATTTAAGAGTTATTCAAATGTTTTTTTAGGAACTCAATTTCGAAAGTGTACGAAAAGTCACATATTCACTTCAGAAATTATATTCAGAAATTCGAATACGGAAAAGTGCCTTCAATAAATATATAAAAAATTACGAGAGAACCACTGATCCGAACCGAAAACGCGGTTTAGTTATCGCCAAAACCCATTTAATGACCCGAACCGGACGCTTCAAAACAGTTCGAGCGGTTTGCATACCTGGTTAGAATCTAACTTAAATGTTTTGCAGACAAGTCAAAGACGGGGGAAACAATTGATATATCTGTAATCCAAATGTTTGAAATAATATTAAAATACTTATATGAAATGAAAAATGGGAACATTTAAGACAACACTTAAACACAATTTGGCCAACTACAAAACCGCTCAAATTCTACAAACAATTCTTGTGCTAAGAATAACACTTAACGTCTTCAGCTGAAATCTGTAGAGCAATTTAGTCTTCATCAATCTAGTTTTCATTAGACTACTGTACTGTCAGAACTCTTCAATAGTGTTCAACACTGACATCTAGGAACCGAGCCAAGTGTACAATAATAGCTGATCCTGAAACTGCTCTGCACCTAAAGTATCGGTTCTGGTTTTGGAATATCTGGTCGATATTGCCTCTATAGAGTCTCAGAATCTGCAGGAAAGTATTATTAGAGGCTTCGATGGTATTGATGGTCCCCTGGTCCATGATCCATGGACGGAATCAATAATTTTAATCAAATGAAAATCAATTTTTATCAATGTTTTGAGCTACATCTTACTAGCTTTTTATACGCTTGCAGAGGGTATTATAAAATTGTCCAGATGTTTGTAACGCATAGAAGGAAGCATCTCCGACCACGTAAAGTATATATATTCTTGATCAGCATGACGAGCTGAGTTGATTAAGGCCTGTTCGTCCGTCTGTACATCTGTTTCAATGCTATCTCCTCCGTCAGTTTTAAAGCTATCCTCTCCAAACTTTGCACGAAGGTTTTTTGGTACAAAAACGCCGCACATTTGTCGGATGACTACAGCATATAGCTGTTCTAGGAACGATCGGTCGAAAAACTAGTTTTAGTGAAAAAACTTTTTTGCTTTCAATTGAAACGACTCCAAACTTCGTATTTCTTAGTTTACTATGCTTCTCCATGATTCCACCAAATTCGGTCGAAATCATAGAAAAGAAGAGTCTGAAAAGAAGTCTTGGTTAGAAAAACTTTTTTGTTTTCATTGGAAATGTCCTCAAAACTGATATATATTTGTTTTTTATGCTCCCACATAATTCTACAAAGTTTGGTCAAAATCGGATGACTATAGCATATAGCTGCCATAGAAGTGATCGGTCGAAAAACTAGTTCTTGTGACAAAAACATTTTTGTTTTTAATGGAAACGTCCCTTACTTTGGTATATATTTATTTTATTTACTTTAACACATTTCTACAAAGTTTTATCAATATCGGATGACTATAGGTAGTATATAGCTGCAGTATGAATGATCGGTCGAAAAAGAAGTTCTAGTGAGAAAAACTTTTTTGTTTTAAATGGAATCGCCTCCAAATTTCGTAATGAACAGTGTATTACGCTATGCATGATTTCGCCAAGTTTGGTCGAAATCAGACATCTATATTTTATAAATCCCATAGAAAAGTAAGGTCCAAAAAGTAATCTTAGTTAGAAAAACTTTTTTGTTTTCAATGGAAGCTGCAAGGGTATACAAAACTTTGCCGAGCCGAAGTTAACTTTTCCCTATTTTTCTTTCTAAAATATTTCGGAATTCCTGGTTCAAACTGGTTCGGTTCTAAACCGTGAAATGCGAATTCGCCATTTAAAAACATTAGACAACCACAAAATGTAAGAACTTTTCCATACCTTGATATATTTTAAAATTCTTAGGGTCGGGAAATCTTACAGACTGTCTTTTAATGTAATTTAATTTTTTTTTCTTAATACCTTCTACTTCTTTGTCGCTAGCAGAAGTAGAGTGAATAAATTGAGTTCTGAATTCCGAATTCTGAATCAATAAGGATTGGCAACCCATAAAAACCTGACAATTTCCAACCAAATCTTTTGATTTCCCTTTAATCAACAACATCAAACGAGTGGAAGTTTAGCCGATGGTGCTTTACATGAAAGTTTAATCATTCTTAAATGCTTTTGCAAATGTCTACATCAATGAATCAAAGTTCCCCTTGACTTTGTTACTGATTAGAACTTCAAAGCTCTCTAAATTATTGATTCATCGACATGATTCAGCTCGGGATCAGCTCAACAAAACAACTTGATCAATAATGCTCAACTCAAATAGCACATTGGTTTCAATGACAATATCGAACATGCTCATAGCCTAAGTGTGAAAAACAAGTAGTCAAATTTGCGATAGAAAGGGAAGAAAAAATGGTCAACAGTTTTAATGGATTGAATGGAATGTTTAATTTTATAAACTGCCGTGAAAGGAAGATAGAAATTGAGCAGTTGAGCAAACTTAAATTGTTCCCTCCTTTCTTGAAGTCTTTCCCATAAGAGTAACATGTTCTTATCAGCTGCAGCCCAGCCACTGTTGTTTTATGCGCTTATACAGTTCGTGCTCCGGGCTTAAGGGGGAACACACTTTGCGACGAGCAAAAGTAGATGGTTTTTAAAAAAATTCCAGAAAAAAAAAGTATAAGAGATTTTTTATTTTTGTTTTTTTATTAAATAGTTTATGAATGAAAGGAAAATACAAAATTTTTTTTTTGTCAATATGAGGGTCGTTCAGAAAGTTATCGGCCTCCGAAAAATGATGAATAAAATAAAGGTGCCCACATGGTGACCATGGTTGCAGCACTTGGGATGATTTGAAAAAAAAAAAGAAAAATGCGTTTATGTTTAGAACTAATGTGGCTATCGTTCTGCCCTCCGAAAAAAAATTGAAAATTTTTTTTGACAAAATGGCGGACATTTGAAAACAAAAAATTTTTTTGGCCTTTTTTTTGTAGTGTAGTGTAAAAAAAGTACACTTAAAATATAGGTATCCAAAAGTTGGAGGACCGAACGATAGCGACGACAATTCTGCGTCGTATAAGCCCTTCCGGAGCAAAATCGGTCCACTGGTTTCCTCTGAATCGTGGCCACCAGTTAGAAAAACGTGGTTTCGAGATAAACGCGTTTAAAGTTTGCAGTTGCTAGGCAAATCAAGTCACTTTGGGTCATTAAAAGGGCTATATCTTCTAAACTATTTCGAATTTTTTGAAAATCCTTTTAGGGGATATTTTTTAATATCCAAGCTACAAAAATAGCAAAAAAAAAAAGTCGAAAATTTTTTTTCGCAGTGTTTTCCCCCTTTAATCAATCCCAAACGGTTATGAATACAGGATAGTCCCGGATATTCTTGAGACGAGACGAACCAAGCACTTGCTCCCATTGCTCCCGAGAAATATTTTGCGGACTTGGCGCTGTCGAAGATACAGAGTCAGAAAGGCAAGTGCACTTGCCTCACTTCGAAGCGAAAATAACAACAAGTCTATTGCTTATCGGCACGTTTAGGCTCGATTTCTCAAAGGTTCCGGTTGGCCAACCGCCGTTCAAATTTGTTCCTCCAGTTGACAAGAGGTCAAGTCATTTGGTTTTCTCAACAGCAGTTTCATCCGATATCAATAAATTAGGTATTTTTGTTAGGGATTTTTTAATGTTATTAAATACTGCTGGTCATATTTTTGCGAAAAATTGATTAAAATTGATTGCGATGAATCAAAAGGAATAGCTGGGGACACTTGTTTACCTGCGCGGCTTATATAAGGAACGCTGACTACACAGAAGTCTGCTGCAGTGATAAGAAAGTTGCCACATGCATAAGAACGCAGCGCCGCCAAGTCGTGCTAACAATCCTAGTCACAACAAATTTAATCGCAACTGAAGTCAAGGCTTTAACTTAATCTCTGATATAAATAAAAAAACATATCAAATGTTGGAACCAGCTGTTTGTATAACGATAAAATATATCGATAGTTCCATCGGCACTGAACTTGCGGTTAACTTTAACCAGTGCTCGAGCTGCTGTTGAGTCTGTTCCTCCGGTTGCGCCACACACAGCATGAGACACGCAAATTCGGTTAAACTGCCTGTCAAGTTGACTAACCGCACATTGAGAAATCGGGCCTTAGATCTCTAGCAGTGTAACGGCCGATAAGTGACAGATTGTCTTAGATCTTGGGCGTGATTAGTAAGTAATTCGAGTTGTCTAGATTCTTCGATTACTGGCTTACCACTTTTCTCAAAAACCCTTGGTGAAAAACAAATCATGTGACGACAGCTAAGATTTGTACAGGTTCTTAGACTGTGAAAACGATTTGCCTAACGCTTACTTTTTCCCAAAACAAATGAGAATGTCAAATGGTGCTTAGAAGACATATACAAGATACTTGGACCTTATCAGTGGTGGATTGTAGAGGTGGATCTATCAGGTTTGGTAAGCAATGGTGAATAAAACTAAAACTATTGTCGCTGAGATTGTAGGCAAATATCGGCAAAAAAAAAGGTGATCCAAAGAATCCATATCGAGCTTAAGATTCGATACAATTGTGTCGTTATTATCGCTGCATTGTTTTAGATACAAAAAACTACCTAAAACCTCAGAGTTGTACATGGGACCAGCAGTCAAACTGAAAACTGTTGTTCCGAACGAAACTCATACAATAACAAAAGTGCCGGAGTTCGATTCTCCAGCAAACTTGGAACAAAACATTGTACAAATCTCTGCAGTACTTTTCCAATGTTAATTAAGTCTGGCATCATGAGTCCCGATCATCTTTATGAACCTAAATATTATGTGGCAATTTTTGAAGCAGCTGGAGCAGTAAGGCTAGAATCCCACAAAACGATAAACTCATTTTTTTGCTTTTTGCGCCGAATAACACAACCGCAATGCGCAGCAAGGGGCTTTAAGATGATCGCTAATCTAATCAATATATAAATTAAACAAGTAAGAAAGTCGGTCAAGCCCGACAAGTTACAATATACTCTGTCCCTCCCAAAGTTTGTGTTAAGTTGTGTGAAGTGCTACCCATCGCCGTTGCCGCCGGTGCTGCCCAGCATAATTGGTTGTTTTCTTTATAGTTAGCTCGACTATCGTTCATCCGATCTTTACCAATTCTTTGGCGGATCGATAAATAATCCTGGTTACTGAATATGTCCAGAAGCTGCGAACCTTCTATCCATAAGACTGTGAAAGATTTGATATGAAAAGATCTGTCTGCAAGTATAAAAAGCTAATGTTTCAAACGGTGACATGACATAAAGCCCACGGACATAAAGCCCATATCAAAATAGATCGTAGACCACTACAAAATATAACTCAGATTGGAAATGGGCTATTAGTCCGTATAAAATTTCGGACATAATGCCCAGATTTTTCCGGACTTAGCACCCATTTCAGAATTTTATACTCAATTTACACTGCAGTCGTAAACTTTTTCTGGGGCTGCGACCTTTTAGGTGTTTACATTGAGCGTACGGTCACATAGTCGGTAACATCAAGTCAGCCGTTTGACGTTTACTTTACATTTAATTTACAACTTTCGGCAACAAAATGGAAAAAACATTCTATTCGTGATTGCGGAATTGCAGATGGTTGTAGAAATCATTGAAAAATTGGCTAGTCAAGATGATCATTTCTCAAAAAGATTTCGTCGCCTTGGGAAGGGCATGGACAATTCAATGAAGCACGCCAACGCAATAATTAAGTGCTGATGAGTTTTGCTCAATTTCTTGAATGCGCACAACAGCCTTTTCCACACAATTTGGAATCTGTAGCTAAAAATTTTGAAAAGGAACAACCCAACGCCAATACTTTTTTAACAAGTAGAAGGGAAACAAAGTGTACACCCAGAAAAATTTCTTTCTAAAAAGGGCCAAAATCGCCCTTTTTGCGCCTAGGGTCTATCTTTACTTTTAGAAAGGCTCGCTACAAAAATACAACTTTTTTTTCTTGAAACAAGGGTTTTGTGTTAATCTCTCAAATATAGAAAGCCGTTTCACACAAAAAGACAAATTTAAAAGGGGTGAGTGGTTCGGTTGTGTGTTGCTGCTGCTTCCCCACCCACTCAGCGCCCACACCAAGCCCACCACCTCTTTTGCTGTGATAATTTTTTAAAAACAATTTTTTTATTATTTTTTCACTACCCACTGGACGAACTCACCCCACCTACACGACCGGCACAACACCAGAACGTCGAACTAGAATGCCACCGTGACACCCGGGTTCCCCCTTGACTTTTTTTCTGTTTGTTGTCTTAATTTTCTATTTCCGTTTTTACAATGCACTGAGGTCTCAAATACATTTATCGCACCGCCGTACATCGTTCATTGCAAATTATTTTTGTTTTTAAGTAAAGACGAGTGCATCGTTTTTTCTTATTTTTTGGTAAAGACGAGTGCATCGTTTTTTCCTACTTTTAGGTAAGGACGATGCATCGTTTTTCTATTTAACGAAATTTTTCTCAATTTTAGGGCTTATATTTTAATGGTTAGTGTTTTTTAAAATTCAGGTTAAAAATTTCACCAATTTAGGAAAATTTTCTTAAATTAGGGCAAACCATTTTAGGGCAAATTTTCTTAAATCTAATAAAAAAATTTGAGTGTACCAACGAGATCCGATGTGCTCTAGCATTGGGATGGAGCACCACTGTATGGTCCAACTGCAGCTTACTCTTGAGACAAATTTTGATGATAGGGAACTTACCTATATTTTCGGCGCAATGAATCTTCTTTGCTTCCATTGAGACATAAATCAAGCTCATAGTTTTCCATCTCTTTGGCCATCTCCGCGAAAATATGGATGGTATTGTGGTGGCCCCTAAGCTCATCGATCCGCTCTGACCACATCTATATTAGCATGACTTCGGCTGCATCTGTCCATACTTTGCGTTTTCTATTGTCTTCCACTACAAAACATGCAAAATAATAGTAATAAAATGCATCCCCATTTTTTGCACTTTCATTTAACCTGGCATTTTCCGGGCGACCAGTCTCAGGGCGCCGGGCGACCAGTCTCAGGCAAAAACTACCAAACACGGTCGTACGACCTCAGTGTAAACAGAGTATTAATTCAGTGTCAGTGCTCTGCTTGAAGTGAAAATACTTATAATACAAAAATATAAAAAGTTTGAAAAGTTTAAAGAACGATTATGGCAGTCCAAATCTAAAATTTTGAGTTCCTCCAAGGAGCCATACGAAACAGCGCCTAAAACCATGCTAAGGAGAAACAGCATCTCTATAGATTAAAAACTGCATATATCAAGCAAGGACTTGCAGTCAGAAGATATGTATGTATGCTATGAAGATAGCTGCAATGTGCTGATAACGGGGGTACCTGTAACAAAAGTTCTGAAAATAATCACCCTACACAAGAATCAAGAAATGCAGAATTCAAGCTTAAAAATAATATCAAAGATGCTTTAATTGTGCCGAATCTGCAAAACCACAGAGTTCTTCTTGCTTTTAATGAAGAGTGTATCAAAAATGTTGGAGATGGCAGATTAGTGTGGCCGGGTGGCTCAGCGGCTAGTGTGCGCGACCGCTGTGCAAGATGTCGTGGGTTCGATCCCGCCTCGGAACATGTAATGAAAAAGTTGTTTCTTTGAATAAACTTTACACCCGGTCACCCCTTTCTGCTTTTGGCGCCAGCTTTGTAGTGATTAGCCATGAAAAGCTTCTCAAACTGCCGTTCGGATTCGGCGCTAAACTTTAGGTCCCATTCTCTTGTGCGAAAATTAGAAGCGCACAAGCCAAAAGATTGAGAGAGGCTCGGCTTTGGCCCTTTTTAGCTGTGTTAAGGGGGGAAAACACTTTGCGGAAAAAAAATGTTCGACTTTTTTTTTGCATATTTTTGTAGCTTGGATATTCAAAAATATCCCCCCAAAAGGATTTTCAAAAATTCGAAATAGTTTAGAAGATATAGCCCTTTTAATGACCCAAAGTGTCCCGATTTGCCTAGCAACTGCAAACTTTAAACGCGTTTATCTCGAAACCACGTTTTTCAAACTGGTGGCCACGATTCAGAGGAAACCAGTGGACCGATTTTGCTCCGGAAGGGCTTATACGACGCAGAATTGTCGTCGCCATCGTTCGGCCCTCCAACTTTTGGATACCTATATTTTAAGTGTACTTTTTTTACACTACACTCAAAAAAAAAAATTTTTGTTTTCAAATGTCCGCCATTTTGTCAAAAAAAATTTTCAATTTTTTTCGGAGGGCCGAACGATAGCCACATTAGTTCTAAACATAACCGCGTTTTTCTTTTTTTTTTCAAATCATCCCAAGTGCTGCAACCATGGTCACCATGTGGGCACCTTTTTTTTATTCATCATTTTTCGGAGGCCGATAACTTTCTGAACGGCCCTCATATTGACAAAAAATTTTTTTTGTATTTTCCTTTCATTCATTAACTATTTAAAAAAAAAACAAAAATAAAAAATCTCTTATACTTTTTTTTCTGGAATTTTTTTAAAAACCATCTACTTTTGCTCATCGCAAAGTGTGTTCCCCCCTTAAGCCATTTCTTACATTTACCTTCGGTACAGAGTATAGAAAACTGCTGATTAGTTTAAAACAATTTCATAATTGGAATTCAAATTTTTTACTACCTATGAGACTCGCTAAAAAATCAAATTTCATCTGTCCAAAAATTTCCCATAAAATTGCTCAATTCGCTTAAAAAATTCCAGGAAACTTTGTTGCCATTCATCAAACTATGTTTTACATTGAAAATTGTATATAAAAAAAGTATTAATTGCTCCCAGTTGACTCATTTTCATAGGAAAACAAACCTCCAATTACAAACAATCAACCGCAGCGTTTTCTTTTTTGTTTTTTAAATTCAAACCAAAACTGTTTCGCCTTAACAGAGTTTAATAATAAACGACATCCGTTTCCCATTGACCAAAACGGAGGAGGTCTCTCTGTTGTCTCTGACTCATCTATCTGCACACCACAAAAAAAAAAGTAGTTCAAATGGAAACGCATTGAACTGATTCACTATGGACGGTCTGCCCTAAATTTAAACAAGTCCAAGTCCAAGAGAGGAACTGGCCCCGGACCAACCGACTAGACAGATGTAGACATAGTAGAAAGCAGCGTCAGCTCAATCTTGTTTAGACTAAACCACGTTTCCTCAATGGGACAGGGCAGGGGGCACACTCACTTGATTAAAATGATGATCGCGTATGGCAATTAAAATTTACTACATTATTCTAGGTTTGTGTGTAATCAACTTAAATCAGAGTATTTTGCATTTGAATTGAGTGAGTGGCTCGAGGTCATCGCCATTGTCAGGCAGGTGACTGACAATAACAAAAATTAAGCTGCATTTTGAATGTCCAATCTGCCCATGATAAGTGAGTGTGTGTGTGTTGTTGTGTGTGGGCCAAAGTCTTCAATAAATTAATGAATGGGGCAGGCTTTGTCAAGTGTTTGGGTACTTTAAAAGTTCAAGTGCCTGTGGCAAGAAATAGAAATGAATTCAGCATTGAAGTGTTTAGTTAAAACAAAAGGTCTTTGTGATTAGTTGGGGTAACTGGGAATTTCAATTTCAGAGAACTAAACTTATCAAGGAACTATTTTCAGAGTAAAGGCCTATTTTGAACACAGTACTTTATATGAATAGATCTATTTTTGTCACAGCTGTTAAAACTAAAAACTTTTGAACAACTGTCTTAATCATACGAAGCATTGTGACAAAAATAAAATTTATTGTTCCTGGGAACAGGCCTTAAGTGAAAATTTTACTTACAAAATAGACATAATTTTCGCTCTGAACACCGCATTTCTGTATCGCTTACACCGCTTTTAATACCACTCTTAACATTCAGAAATATATAGAAGTTGCTTTTGATAAGGTCGATCATTAATATAATGAAATGCGATTGTAGGCGGTGATTATTATAAGAAAATGTGTTAGTAGGCGGTGTTTACAAATTGGGAACTGCTTTTATGGCGCTGATGCGGTCATTGTGATGACTTGACTGCCGACTGATATTGGATATGTGGTAAATCTATCATTTATTGCTTGCGGTGAATCGATAATTTTCTAAAGCATTGGCAATATTTTGCGGTCATCAAACTAAATTAAGGTTCAAAGAAAGTCATCAAATTATTGAGAATAGTTCGCCACCAGGGCGTGCGGGTTGCCGCCCGGATTTATACATTTTGGAATTTTTTTATATCAAAAATTTTATTGAAAAATCTCCTTCACTGGTTTAAACTTTAGTAAGCAAAGCAGCTACTACAAGGGCTCGAAGACGTAGGCGCACCCTCTGAAGTTCTTAAATTTCGCTTGATGTCGACCGACTCCAGCAAATAAGCAGGGGATAGGTAAGCAACCCTGATATCCGTATCCTACAATTGCCGAAACCTACTTTAAATTTCTCCAATTTGCACTTATTTGAAAAGTTTTAGCGTCGATTCGTCTTCTTATGGCAAATTATCGTCTTTACTGCCATCGATATTTTATTATTTAACAAGAGGGTTCCAAGGATGGCTAGGTCTTCAGGCATATACCACCCAACATTTGGAAGATAGCTTAAACAAAAATCACCCTGTTGAGTGATTACTATCATGTGCGATTAAAAGAAGACTCACCTACTCAAGCATATGAAAATGACAACTCTACCAGAAGAGTCGCGGATAGGGTACCATTTTCATCAGATTTAATCAGATCAAGGACTCGATAATGACTCGATTGTGTTCAAAAATTTCAGAGAATGTTTGCTGGGAGGACTCGGAAATGTGATCAGAAATTTCATAACATGATTACAGCGCTACTTTCTGCTGCTATTGCGGCAACAAAATACAACCTGAGCATTCAATTTAGTTGGTACAGAGCATATTACAGTCGGGCTTGACCGACTTTCTTTCTTGTTTTTAAGATCGGTAATATTGTTCAAAGTTTCATTATTTTTGGAAGCCTTTACAACATAGACTTAGTTAGATGATAATTTAGACTACTATGATCCAGAGGTACACAGAGTATATTAAGTTGGTGCAAAAGTATGTATCAGGCAGAAAGATGCATCTCCGACCCTTTAGTGTATATATATTCTTGATCAGCATCAACAGCCGAGGCGATCTAGCCATGTCCGTCTGTCTGTCTAGCCGTCTGTCCGTATGAACAAACAGATCTTAGAGATGGTAAGAGATAAAGGTTTGACATGTATAGAACATAAGTTTCTTATACTTGCAGGCAGATCACGTTTATTTTCAATTTTTTTCACGCCCCCTCCCGCCCCCGCAAATTGGAAAAAACGTCATATCTCCCACAGTTTTTTAGATAGAAGATTCCTTCCTTCTGTACATATTTAGTAATCAGGATTATTTATCGATCCGCCAAAGGAATGGTAAAGATAGGATAAGCGGTTGTCGAGTTATAAGGAAAACAAACAATTATGGGCAGCACCGGTCGCAACAGTGATGTGCAGCACTTCACAGGTTCAGAGTATGTTATAGTCGGGCTTCACCGACTTTCTTTCTTGTTTTTAGCTGTGAACCGAACCTTGATCCGAACCTAACATTAAATTGCGGTTCGGTTCCGTCTAGCGACTTCTTCTGTTATCTGATGGATCTTACCTTCGACAAAAATATTCAATAAAACATCTAGAAAAGCATTCATAATTACTTATGGAATCACCATCCATAATAGCCTCTGTTTTTAAAGATGCTTGACTCTGAAGATATAGATAGAAGGTTCGTTCCTTCTGGACATATTTAGTAATCAGGATTATTTATCGATCCGGCAAAGAAATGGTAAAGATCGGATGAACGGTTGTCGAATTATAAGGAAAACAAACAATTATGGGCAGCACAGGTCGCAGCGGTGATGGGCAGCACTTCACAGGTACAGAGTATGTTATAGTCGGGCTTGACCGAGTTTCTTTCTTGTTATACCCTTGCAGAGGGTATTATAAAATTGTCCGGATGTTTGTAACGCATAGAAGGAAGCATCTCCGACCACATAAAGTATATATATTCTTGATCAGCACGACGAGCTGAGTTGATTTAGCCTTGTCCGTCTGTCCGTCTGTCCGTCTGTTTCTAAGCTATCTCCCCCTCCGTCAGTTTATAAAGCTATTCTCACCAAACTTGCACAAAGTCTTTTGGTACAAATACGCTGCACATTTGTCGGAACCGGCCGGATCGGATGACTATAGCATATAGCTGCCATAAGGAACGATCGGTTGAAAAACTAATCTTAAAGAAAAAACTTTTGTTTTTAATGGAAACGCCTCCAAAGTACGTATTTCTTAGTTTACTATCCCTTCCCATGATTTCACTAAGTTTGGTCGAAATCGGAGACTATAGGACGCCGTCGACAGTTCTATGAAAACTTTTTGTTTTAATTTAATATAGCTGCCATAGGGAACGATCGGTCGAAAACTAGTTCTAGTGAGAAAAAACTTTTTTTTTTTTTAATGAAAACGTCCTTATCATTGGCATACACTTAATCTATATACTTTTACACAATTCTACAAAGATTGGTTGAAATCGGATGACTAGCATATAGCTCCCATAGGAACGATCGGTCGAAAAAACTAATTTAGTGAGAAAAACTTTTTTTTTTTTAATGAAAACGTCCTTATCATTGGCATACACTTATTCTATTTACTTTACAAAATTCTACAAAGATTTTCTCAAATCGGATGACTATAGCATATAGCTAACGGCGAAAAAAGTGGAAGAGAGAAAACTTATTTTAAAAATCCGCCTCCAAATTTTGATTTCTATCATTTCATCAAGTTTGAAGAAATCAGACATCTTTTATAATATAGATCCCCCAAAAGTAGTTTTAGAAAAAGCTTTTTTATTTTCAATGGAAGCCTGCAGGAGAGACAAACTCGGCCGAGCCGAAGTTAACTTCCCCATTTTTTTTATTAATATTTTTCAAAATTTGTGCTGAACCAAGGTTCGTACCAAAACCTTCTACCAAAAACCTTGAACCTCAAATTTTCTGAACCTTAACCATTTGTAAATTTTGGTTCAAACCCAAAAACCGGAGTTCAAAAAATTTGTTGGGTTTTTAGCCCTGCAAATAACAAAACTTTAGTAATAAGATTACTTTCTAGATCGTAATCGTCTGAAAGTGAGGGCTGGCTGTATTCGACCGACTCTTTGTTTTTTAAAGATCAGAGAAATACACAATTTATTTCTGTTTGTCATAAAAAGCATTTAAATGGGTTTAAGTTGACTTGTTTACATTACTTTTTGAATATGATATCTCTTTAATGGTCGCATCGTACGGCTGCAGCGCTTTGAGCTTTTTCTGAAACAATTTCCATGGTTTTGGCCAACCTTTCGGCCGTCAATGGCGGCTATTTCATGGCGGATATAGTTTTTCTGATCTTCCAGGGTCTTCGGCTTGATTTCAAATAGCCCCACAAAAAAGTCTGGAGGCGTCAAATATGGTGAACACGGCGGCCATTTCCTTACAACTCGACTATCGTTCATCCGATCTTAACCATTCTTTTGGCGGATCGATGAAGAGTCCCGATTACTAAATGCTGTGGGAGAAATGACGTTTTTTTTGATTTTTGCGGGGGCATAAATGTCAAAACTTTATCTCTTACCATCTCTGAGATCTGTGCTTTTATGCGAACAGACAGATAGACAAACACGTCTAAATCGACTCGGCTGTTGATGCTGATCAAGAATGTATATACTTTATATTATTGGGTCGGAGATGCTTGATTCTGCCTGTTACATACTTTTTGCACCTTTGGTACAGAGTATTAAAATTTTATCCGAATATATTTTTAGTACAATAAAAAAAACCGAATTTAAATAACTATTTCCGTTTTCAAATAAGATTTTTTTTAAAAAAGGTCCAAAACAGCCTTCCAAACAGGAATACCCCTTAACTTTATTTAATGTAACAAATAGTTCTCATGCTCATTTGAGCTTCTACAATAATTTTCGATTTAAATGTCAACGCTTTGTCCTTATCTTGGTTTTTAGCTTGATTTACGTCCATATATTGATCAAATTCTGGCATTCTTGGGTAGAGTTAAAGTTTTAGTCCAAATAATTGCCATTTTTTCAACGGCTTGAGCTATTTTTCTAAAGATGGACTTTGACGTACAATGCACAGTACGTTCAAGTGCCCCATGCGACACCAAGCCGAAGCCTGTTACGCGCGAACCCCAGGCAAAATAGCAGCCCACAATCTACAAGGAACATTGAGATTAATTTGGCTAACCAACTTCGATGAGTCGATTTCGCCATTAATTAGTCTATGTATGAAGATTACACCAAGCATAACTCTACGGTCAAATAAGGAAGGAAGTTTAATTAAAATTAGTCTACTAGAGTAAGATGGTAAACGGAACTCAGGATTCCAGTTCAAACTACGAAGAGCAAACAATAAGAATTGCTTTTGCACAGATTCTATTCTATCTCTTCGAATATTGCGGAGACCACACACATAGTCCATACTTAAATGTAGGACGGACAAGAGAAGTGTAAAAAATCTTGGTAGTGAAGGGATCGTCAAATTCCTTCGACCATCGCTTAATAAACCAAAAACACTTCTGGCCTTATAAACAGTAGCAGTTACCTGAGAGTTAAATTTAAGTTGATGGTCAAAGAATTACCCCTAGATCATGTACTTCATTTAGGCGCTGCAAGCATGTACGTGAGTAATTGTGGTAAGCTTCTGAAAAGTGTCATAACCTTACACTTCCAACTGTTAAGGTTTAGAAGATTATCTTGACTCCATGAGTGAAATGCATCCAAATCTGTTTGCAAATTATTGCAAAAACACATATCATTATGAGAGTGAGCCAAGACTGAAGGAAGATCATTGATAAAGATAGTAAGAACAATGGACCCAAGTAACTACCTTGGGAAACTAAAGAAGTAACCTGAATGAACTTAGAATATGAATTACGAAATAGAACTTTTGGGTTCTAGAACTTAGGTAATCAGAAATCCAACTGAGGAGGTTAGTTGGAAAGCCGATTAAACTTAGTTTGTGAAGCTGCAAGGAGTGATTAACAGAATCAAAAGCCTTACTAAAATCAGTATAAATGACGTCAGTCTGCATCTAACCTATGAACCCTTTGAAGTGAATTCTAAAAAGGTTAGTGGTAGTAGATCTACGCTTTACAAATATATGCTGGAAGGGTTAGATACTGGAACTACCTAAATGTTGCAGTTGAATCACATAATGTAAATCAGGGAGTATACTACGTTTTTCCAGCGATTTCAGAGGTCTTGATTTAAGTTCGGATACAATTTTAATACTCTGTACCAAAGGTACAAAATGTATGTAACAGGCAGAAGGAAGCATCTCCGACCCTATAAAGTATATATATTCTTGATCAGCATCAACAGCCGAGTCGATTTAGCCGTGTTGGTCTATCTGTCTGTCTGCATAAAAGCACAGATCTCAGAGATGGTAAGAGATAGAGGTTTGACATGTATGGAACATATGTTTCTTATACTGCAGGCAGATCAAGTTTATTTTCAACATCGAAAAAACATCATATCTCCCACAGCTTTATAGTTAGAGGGTTCAAACCTTCTGGACATATTTAGTATCGTTTTTCGAATTCTTACTCCGATCCGCTGAAGGAGATTTTAAAGATCGGATGAAAGATATTCGAGTTTAAGTAAAACAAACAATTATGGGCAGCACCGGTCGCAACGGTGATGGGCAGCAATTCACAGGTACAGAGTAGGTTATAGTCGGGATTGACCGACTATCTTTCTTGTTAAATATGTGTGCTAGAAAAGGTAACTGCCAATTGTGGACGTTTGGACATCAGTGCTCTATTTGTAAATGACAAGCCTCATTCAGCTAAAGAACTGTCTAGGTAAAAGTAGGTTCGAATTACTGTATAAGGAACAGATTGGTAATCTTGACAGATGTAAAATTTGTTTAAGAATCACAATTTAATTTATGGAATATATAAGTAAAACTTTATAAATTTTTTTGAAACCACTTAAAATTGCCATTTCGTTGGCCAAATAAAGCTTAATTGTTTACACTGAAATTAAGTTCATTTTAATGATTTCAATTTATGAGTCAGCATTTCAGTGTCAAATTCTCAAGAGCAGCTCTTAATGATATTTTTAGCTTTAGCAAATTTTGGCATCTGTGTTTTTTTTTTTGTTTTGCCTTTGCCAATCTATGTCTGTTGTTATTTTATCAAACGTTCAGTTCAAGTCATTTTAATTGACTTATTTGTTTGACATTCAGTTCATTCGCCCGTTTTGCCAAAGAGCAGCTGCCATTTAAAAGTCATCAACAGATAAATAAACTCAATAATGGGCCAAATAAAAAACATGCAAATAAAAGCGCCCCAAAGGCTTTGCCTGCACCGAGACGACACGCAGTTAGTTATTTTTAAATTTAAGTTGGGGGGAAAAGTTGCTCCAAGTGAAATGACGCAAAGCGCATTAAGCAAAAGTCCAAAAAGTAACAGAAAAACGTTGTCGGCTTTTCTAACCCCTTTGGGAGCGTGGGCGTGGCGCGGTCTTAACTCTTTGTTTTTTTGGGGTCAGCCTGTGCAAAAAACAAAACGCTATTCTGGGCCTTGTGTGTGTGTATAATTATGATGATGGCATTTCATTTCCAATAAATTAAGTGCGTAGAAAAACAATATTTATGCCACGAGAGAGCGACAGTTTTAATAAGGCTTAATTAAAAAATATAAACGAACAGATAAAATAAATTTCCATTCATTTATGCATATGTATGCTGTGTGTGTGTGTGTGTCTAGCTGTAACTAATTAGCATAATTTATATGCATGAATGCACGGCCAGGCATTGAGAGAGCAGGCTCAGGCCGGTCTAACAATTTAAAGCAGCTTTAAATAAATTACACGCACACACACACACACACTCACACATAACGATGCGAAATTAAATATTAATTAAAAAGTCAAATTAATGGCCGAGATTGGGAAACAAAACGATAAAATTAGCTTAGAAGCAAAAAGTAATAAATAACACAAAATTATAATATAGAAATTTTATTATTTGAGCCACAAAGTCAACAATTTTGCCACTCCTTTGCCTTGTCACGAGTTTAAAATAAGAATTTAATTGATAGAATTAATGCGAATTATTGGGAATTCTATCAATTTTAGCATCAGTTCGACATAAAAACAAATTTCCTTGCAAAGTGTTCGCGGTTTTAACACAGACGCCAGCTGAACTGAAGGCTTTCTGAACCAGAAAAGCAAGTAAGTCGATTGCAGTCTTTAGTGCTTACCAACACAACCACATTTTTTTATGCTCTCCATTTGACCTGCTTATAAAAGGTAGTGGGTAACTCTAAAACAGAGGCAGGCAAAAAATACATTTACATTTTTGCATTGGTGTGAGAGGGCAGCGCAAAAACTGCTCTCAATTTCAGTAGCAACGACTGTCGCGGTGTAGGAGAGCACGCAACGTAGCGGCGCTTGGAGAAACATCGATGTCTTGCGACTTGATGCTTTTGTTTGGAGAAAACATCGATGTTTTTCAAATTTTAAAAGTCTGCCAATGTACCACCCCCAAAGCACTTTCTTGCTTGAGGTTAAATAGAAATAATTTATGTGGTTATTTTAGCGACCTATTTTGATTTTAGTCTCAAAGTCTTAGATTGATTATAATTGAATAAAACTAAGCAACAAGGTCCAGTATATTGAAGGTTTTGTGATGATTCTAGAAGATTTATGAGTACTGAACACGAATCTGTTTTCGGAAATTATCCATCACGTCTAAATATTTATGTATTTTTTTACTCTTTTTATGAAAGTTTTGTGGAGCTCCTTTTTATTTGATTTTTTGATATTATCTTAAAGAACTATTTCTAAACTTCAAAATAAACTATTCCAAGCAATTCTACCATTTTCTTAAGCGAAGATTTACCATTTTGAATACATGTCCTTCAACTGACCAAATTTTGAACACCCCATTGCTACGAAATGGATTTGACTTAATTTTTCATAATTTAATAACAAATTTAATAAAATTTTTTAACCCCATTTAGTGATTTTGCACAGCATATTTTTTGGCAGTAGACAATTCAATGAATTATAACTCATGTATTAAAAATGGTATATCTCCGCTTTAAGAAATCGCAAAAATATTTAGGATATTTTATTGTGTATCTAAGAAGTAGAATCTTACGATAATATCAACGATAGATTAAACATTAGTAAGAGTTCCTCACAAAAAGTGCGAAAAAAGATCAAAATATGCATTTTAAGCACATCTAAGCTCAAATTACTAAAGACTTAGACTTGATCTGCCATTTCTGTATTCAACACAAAAATCTTCTAAAATCAGCACCAAACCTTCATTATTCGATGGACTCCCTGCCTTCTCATCAGTGAGTTTCAAGCGCTGATACCAACAAGACGTTTGCAAAACTTGAGAATTCTAAGTACGTAAGGATCCAATTGATTCTCGTGTGTAAAAACCTTTTAAACAAACAATAAATATCTTGGCATTTATAAAAGGAAACAAACCCCTAAAAAAATGATTACAAGAAATCTTTGCATGTATGTATGTTTACTATGGACGACGCGTCGTTCAGAAAACTTACCAGTGGCCAACCAAAATAAAGATTTAACATTTTGGGAAACCTTCATGCACATTTGCATACCTTTCGGTTGGGCTTAAATAAAAAAATCTAAAAATAGAATCAGTTGGATCTTTAGTTTCGTAGAATTCTCGCCAAACCTCAACACCACCGCAATTGAACGCAATATTTTTTAAGTCATTTAATTAAAAGAAATATACCAAAAAGGTTTAAGATTGGCCATCTTTTCTTTCTTTATGACGCTAAGTTAATTAGTAAGAAATTAGTGTAACCGATGATTCGACTAGGGGGGAAAAATATCGATGTTTTCATCGAAGAAGCATTGATGTTTTAATCAAAGTTTGCTCCAGCTCTAGCTTGTATAGCTTATTCTGTCTGTATCGGAGCAGCGCTGCTTTTAAATTTTTCGTATGCACACGAGATAGCAATGTGCCTGCCCCTGCTTTAAAGAGAGTTAACAAAAATTTCGAGATTATATCTCTTAAGGTCAAGTTGGGCATACAGTGCGATTTAAGCTGACTAATTCCCAAAGTTAATGATCTTTACCTACCAGAAACATACACTGCAATATTAGTTCCTGAGCTTAATTAAATTCTAGACCTTATAGAAAATTAAACAAACAAATTCTTAAAGAAAATGGGATCATTCAGCAGATGCGATGATTAGCGATTACTGATTTACGATTTTCGATTGACGATGGCTTTTGTACTTTTTATCAAAAAACATCTTCAATATTTACGGACCATAATCTAAGCAAACTACTCCGAAACGGCTAGACCGATTTTAATGAAATTTAGATTGTATTTATTTGGCAGGTGTAGAATAGGTTTTTAGCATAGCTCGCAAAGAACTGTTAACCATTTTTACAATGCGACCCGCCTAACTGAAAAACAGAAACAACCGACAGCACAAACTGTCTCTATCTGAGCGGAACACTTTTTCGCACGTCATGTTTTTCTTTTAGCAGCAAACAAACGAGTCGGTCATCTATCTGAGCAGCACACTAAACAACTTTCTGAGCAGAACACAATACGTGTCTGCGAAAAGTGTTTTGGTTTTGTTTTGTGCGTTTGGTACGCTGTTTGTATGTGTGAGCAAAACAAAAGTGTCAGTGAATGACAGGAGAAACAGCACGAAACAGTCTTTGCTCTGAGAGCAACAGAAATGAGCAAAAACAGAACTGAAACTGTCTTTCGCTTGCTCTGTTACGTAGTGTCCGTAACCTAACTGTTTTTAGTTGACACGCTAAAAGGGTTGAGATTTTTGTGCGAGCTCTGGTTTTTAACTATAATTTGTTGTTGTTGTAAAGGCTGTGGACGAGAGTAATGTACGCATTTCTGTGGGGGTTAAAGGAAGAAAAGTTTAGAGAGAAGAGTTCAGAAAATGAAATGATGGGTGATGAGAAAGGTGGGTTAAGAGTGTGGGTGAGTGTTCGAGTCTCCCAGGTCTAGTCCGAGGAATGCTGCGACATGAGAGGGATGAGTTCAGAGGTGGTGTCGTGTGAGGTTGGTGGGATCAGCTGGGCAGTTGAAAAGATGGTTTGTGTCATGCGGAGTTTGCCCGCACTTGGGACACTCGTCTGCAACTGCCGGGTTAATCCTAGCTAGGTAGCGTTTAAGCGAGGCAGAGAAACCAGATCGAAGCTGTGCCACTCCCAAAAAAAAGTAGTCATCAAAATGACACTATTTAGTCATCAGTTTCAAACTATTGAGTATCAAATTCTCGTTAATACTCCAAGTATCAAGGTACTTTCGAAAGTTGTAGTTTAACTTGTAGTATTATTGTAGTAAAAAGTATTAAAATGATATTTCGAAAATATCAAATTGATTCTATCTAGTATAAGGCTGACACTATTTTGTATTAATTTCTTAGTATCAATTTAAAACTATCAACTACCATTTTGATATTTTGACTGTCAAACTTTTGGTTTCATTTTGATACTAGCATTTCTCAATCTAACATATTTTTTTAATCAACTTAGGTACCAATTCAGTTATCAGCAAACTGCCAATAATACTAAGACATAAAAACTAGTTTATTTTATTCTGTATTCTTACAAAATGTATTTTGCAAGTATGGTAACATTGTACTCTAATATTTCAAAACGGATTTTATTCAAATACAGAAGTCACTGTAAGGAAGTGCATCAAGCGAACCTTATTGACATAACAGTCTGCTCTTCTGATTTGGTGCTGCCACAATTATGATGGCATGATTATCCCAGGTTGAGAACTTTCTGAAGTAATGGTTCAGAAACCTCAGCGTATGCGAACCACGCCTCAACTGGAGCTGACTTTGATAATCACATCTTGGATAGAGCAGAAACAGCGTGTAGTACGTCCTCTGTAAAAAAGTTATATATGTTTAGCTGCTCACCTTTTAAATATAGAGCATGTGCTCCATATTGAAATACAGCAGTCTAGTCTTCAGCACGTCTTCTGGAGGGCTGTTTAACATTGCTTTTACTTTAAGCAAATTTCTGATGTGTTTGCACTAAAATTAAGGCAATTAATGTCAATCGTAAAGCGCCTACTGGTCCACCAGCTCAGCTGCTTCGTTTTACATACTAGCATAACGTTTCGAATTTTCGAACTTCATAAAAATGTGTTTGTTTCAAATTGATACTTTTGCGTATCAAATTAATAAGCAAAAGTTCATTTTGACACTCTTAGGATTATATTGATACTTAAAAAAACGATACTGGTTTTAGTTTCAATTTGAGACAACGTGTATCAAATTGATATTGATACCAATTTTTTTGGGTGCAGGGTCATCCGGGTGGGCAGAGATTTTTCGGCGTCGCTCAAGGGCGGAGGCCTACCTCCCAGGACAACGTTTGACGTGAGGTGGTGAACGGCTTCGGTGACTGTCCTCTGGCTTATGGCGTCTCTCGCCAAATTAGCTTCGGTGGTGGTGATGGTGGTGGCGTTTTCCGTTTGGGCAAGCACGTCAGGCAGGTGTAAACGCAAGTCTTGCTGCTTCTTGGGGGCAGCGCGACTTGGAGTGCCTGGTAGTTAAGGTGCTCAGTCACAAGACCATTCGCTAGAAACTGTTTGGTCAGGAGATTGCAGTGGTCACGTACGCCCAGCATTCGGGTCTCCTCATGTAGGTGGTCTACATGGGTCATAGTGTGTCACCCTGTGAGGAGGTTGCTCCACTGCGTGTCGCTGAGCGCCGCTGTCCATGCTAGTGCCGCATAATCAAACAAGGCACGGCCAATGGCCTATATGTAACCATTAGAGTCTCCTTTTCTTTTCCCCAGGAGCTGCCAGCGATCGCCTTAAGTGCCCTGTTTCGTTCTCTCACTTTGCGGGCTGTGTTCTCCGGAGTGCCTCGCAAAAGAAGAACAAGTTGTCAAACGTCACTCCCAATATTTTTGGGTATTTGCCAGTGGGAATTGTGGCTCCATCCACAGTGACGTTGAGCTGGGCGTTCACTATCTTGGTCCAAGTAGTGAATAAGGTGGCGCTGGATTTTCCAGGGGAGATATGCTGAGACTGTTGGGAGGTAGGAGTTTAAACTCTCAACTACCTTGTTGTAGTCCCTATCCAATCCTAGGACGGTGCAGTCGTCGACATTGCTGACTAGCTTGAGTTCCGGGGAGGTGTGTGTTGAAGAGTTGAAGAGGAGTGGGGAGAGAACTCCACCTTGGGGGACTCCTTGTTATAATTTGTAACGCTAGGTGATTTGGGTGTCCCTCTGCAGAACATTCTTTTGAATTGACGATATCGTAAAATCGTTTTTCATCAATCGTTTCAATTTGGCCTATCTGTGTGCGTGTGTTACAGTAAACAATGCCATCAACACGTAGGGGTGGCTATTTGGGCCGTCAAATGAATGCAGCAACACACATGCGAAATGTTAGGGCAGCAAAAACAGATCAACGATTACATGAAATAAATTAAATTACGCGTGTCAGAATGTCGCAGCTGCATTCTTCTCAATCTTAAGATGTACGAGCTTTCGGAAGTCAACAATTAAAGCAGAGACGAGCGCGCCGGACAGATGTTAACACACGCAGAGCAATTGACCGACAATGCCAACAAGTACATCGAGCATTTACATCTGCTTCGTTCCTTCGTCTCGTATTCCAGTATCAGCCAGATATCGAATATTCCGCCCATTCGAAAGTCCTGATTGGTGCTATGGACAAATAATGTCCCAATTGTCATGCGCTCAAATTCAAAAAATGAGACTGCAGGGATGTGTTGCGCATCAGGAAAAGTGCAACTACCGAAAATTGAGACACCACCAAATGTTGGAAAAGTCCAGCTGGAAATAAACATGTGCGTCGAAATGCTTCAAGATCCATCCGCTGAGACATTCTCCAACCAAGTGCTACTGGATGCATAAAATTGCCCACCAATTTCTGCACAACGTTGATTCGCAAAATGCTCTCATTGACAGCTTGAAATGATTTCTCTGAAGTTCCTTCTTCTCAGCTGCGACCTGTATATGGAGAAGTTGATGTCTGCGTAAAAGGAAATGAATTTTCTAGTATACCTGTTCAAGTGTTAGTATAAGTAACTCCTGCTCTCCATCTTTCAACTTAAGTATCTATTAATTTTTATTTATTTCCAAGTGAAACTACAAAGCTTGCTTTCTTAACCTTTGGCTGGCCCAAAGCTCAGCTAAGTAAGTAAAAACTCTCTTAATTTATGGCGAAATTCAAAGTCAAATCACTTAAACTGTCCGACAATTGGGAAAGACCGCCATATATGTATAAGTATATTGTATGAATGGCCAGAGAGAAGGTCAAAAAGCTTTCGAAAAGGCCTATGAAAAAACTAAAAACTTGAACTACAAACTTTAGACTTGGCAACAAACGTGTAAAACTAGTTAGCTAGCGTAAAAAATAACTATACAAAACCAAAAAAAAAAAAAAAATTAAATAAAAAACCAGCAAACAAAAACAGAAAAACAATTAAAAAGCATTAACGCTTAGAGCTGCCTAAGTGCAGTGGGGTATACTAAAACACAAACAACAAAACATACATACATATTTATTCGTATAGCAAACTATTAGGCACAGCAACAACAATGAAACAAGTTAAATTATATGTCAGATGGCAGCCAAATGTTTTTTTTTTTTTGGTTTGGGGGGTTAAAGATAAAGCCACACGCAAATTATACACATTATATGTACGAGTATATGCATAGTTTGGGTCTTCTGTTTGTGTAATTAAACCCACTTAACTGGGGCAACATTATCATCATAACTCGCATTAGCCAACCGTATTGTGACTTACAACAACAACAAAATACCAGCTTAAACATTTGATATATTTAGATTACCTACCAACTAACTACATACGCCTATTCTACACTTAGATACACCTAACTAGGCCATCAACAAATTATATATTACAAAAATAATCAACAAAATTACATCAATTTCTATTAATCATTATACATTTAAATACATTTATTGTTAACTTCTTTTGGTCCACAACAACAACAACTACCAATTAAGCACAAATAGAGTCAGAATTTAAACTGCCAAGGCGAAATTTCTTTTCGTTTAAGAAATAATTAATGTATAAACACCAGCAGATCCAAAACGCGCATTAGCAAAGGCCAAAATAAACATGAAAAATAAGAAACAGACTTTTTTTTTTACTTTTTGGCATATTAAAAAACCATTTTGCGGCATTAATTCCTCAATTTTTTTGGTTGCGTCTGTAGATATTTAACTCGATTTTGTTTTTCGTTTGGCTTATACAATTTTTCAAAATTTGCCATGCTTTGCAGCTAAACACAGACACCCTCATACATACATACTATATATATAAATATACCTATTTAAATGTGATAGTAGTCTTATTCATGTTTATCAACCTAATGGCTTTCTGGCTTAACTAAATTCAGTTTTCTTTCTATTTGTGTGCATACTAAAAAGTGAATCGTTTATTAGGTAAAGGCTGTCTTAACTTTGTGAACTCAAAACTGCGAGAGTTGTTCCTGATGTTGTGAAGGAAAGAGCAACAATAGTACCAATCAAATTCTAGATGCTAGTTGCACGGAAATATAAACACATTTGAAACCCCCATTGGAATAAAAACAGGTTTTTTGTAAGTCTGGTTGTTCGAGTTGAACACATTATCCATCTTTTAATTTCTCGAATTACCAAACTTTAATTTTTAAAGTAGGTTTCCCAAAAAAAAAAAAAAAGAATTAACTTTCGGCTCGGCCGAAGTTTTGTATACCTTTGCAGCTTCCATTGAAAACTAAAAAGTTTTTCTAAGACTAATTTTTTGACGTTATTTTTCTAAGGGATCTATACTATATGGATGTCTGATTTCGACCAAACTTGGAAATTATGGATAAGCATAATACACTGTTAATTACGAAATTTGAAGGCGATCCCATTTAAAACAAAAAAGTTTTTCTCACTGGAACTTCTTTTTCGACCGATCAATCATACTGCAGCTATATGCTATAGTCATCCGATTTTGATTAAACTTTGTAGAAATGTGTTAAAGTATATAAAATAAGAATATGCCAATAAAAAGGACGTTTTCATTAAAAACAAAAATTAACTAGTTTTTCCCGCTTCCTATTTCTATATTATGTCATCCAATTTCGACCAAACTTTATTGTGTTAAAGTTATATAAAATAAGTGTATGCCAATGATAAGGCTGTTTTCACTAACAACAAAAAAGTTTTTCTCACTAGAACTAGTTTTTCGACCGATCGTTCCTATGGCAGCTATATGCTTAAGTCATCCGATTTCGACCAAACTTAGTGAAATCATGGGAAGGGATAGTAAACTAAAAAATATGTACTTTGGAGGCGTTTCCATTAAATACAAAAAAGTTGTTCTCACTAAGACTAGTTTTTCCACCGATCGTTCATGACATCTATATTCTATAGTCATCCGATCCGGCCGGTTCCGACAAATGTGCAGCGTATTTGTACCAGAAGACTTCGGGCAAAGTTTGGTGAGGATAGCTTTAAAGCTGACGGAGGAAATATCATAGAAACAGACGGACGGGCAGAAGGACAGACGGACAGGAATAAATCAACTCAGCTTGACATACTGATCAAGAATAAATATACTTTATGTGTTCGGAGATGCTTCCTTCAATGCGTTACAAACATCCGGTCAATTTTATAATACCCTCTGCAAGGATATAATTAAGCGCTTTCATATATTTGATCATTTGATAATTTTGCAAATTTCGCGACTTGAATTTTGGAAACCATCGCCGGCAAGCACACAGAGAAAAAAATCAAGTATTCCGTACTTGAACGCTGTTTTTCCGAAGTTGATAGTCAACTGAGTCTTAAATTACTACCATTAAGTTCGCCATACTTATATCAAGTACGTTTGAAAACTTGATTTGATTATTATCGGACTAAAAAAATGAGTTCGAAACTTACTAAAAATGGGAACATTTCAACTTGATGCAAGTACGTTTCAAACTTAATATAAGTTCGAGTTTTCATAAAGAAAGCAACATGATCGTCCCTTAAGTACGTACGTGGAAACTTGATCCAAGTATATTACAACTTCAAGATTTGGGACAAGTACGCGCATACTTGATCCAAGTAATATTAATACTTGAAGACATGGAAATGGGAGAAGTACGGGCATACTTGGCCCAAGTACATTTCCATACATTCCTGATTGTTTTGTTTTCAATTTTTGACAAACCCACTCTCTTTAAGATTGATATTACTAATTTTAAGTTTGTTTTTTACTTGTTTTGAGGTTGTTCGTTCTCAATTTTAGCAAAGCTTACTTAGATCAAGTACGTTTTTTTTAGTTTAGTATTTTAGCAGTCGAGTTCGTTCGAACTTAATTTTAGTCCGACTTTTTTCGCTCTGTGCATCCAACCATTCCTCAAAGTTTCTTCGCAGTCGGATAATCGGTATAACATTGCAAATTTCTCGATTTTTGGATCATTTTCCTCCTATTTAATTAACTTAGAAACTAGAGCCCTGCACGAGTCCACTCGTAAAGCCCTTTTAGCCCCCTTTCAAAAAAACAGTTGGAGTAAATCGATTCAGAAAATTTTTCCGATTCAAGCAAACAGCTCAGAGTAACAGCTTAACTCGTAAATTATCTCGTTGTTTTTGATCTACGAAAAGTAATTTTGTTAAGTAATTTTGTGCCAAGCAAAGAAATCGATTTTACGTAACGTCGCGAACACGTAACGCAGCGGAGCTTTAACAGTTTATACCGTGTGTGTGGAAGCAGCGCTGCTTTGAGAATTTTCGTATGCACGCCAGATAGCAAGCTGCCGGCCCTTGATCTAGTTGCTTTGCGAGCTGTCAGGCTGTACATTTTCAAACGAGTCGAACATTCTTTGCAGGGCTCTATTAGAAACCTTTGCAGACAAGGCTTTAACCATACCGCAATGTTTTGTCGCAATCGGATGCATGGTATAATTTAGAAAATTTCACGCTTGTGGACCATTTCCCACCCATTTCATCATCTTAGAAACCTTCGCGGGCAGCCGTCCAACCATTCCCCAAAGTTTCATCGCAATTGAATGAACGGTATTATTTTTTTTTTTAAATTCGCGGTTTTGGACCATTTCCCTCCTAAAAGTTTCTTTGCAATCGGAAATTTTCCGAATTTCGCGGTTTTTGGGCCATTTTCCACCGCAAGTGTACGACCAATCTCCAAAATTGCATTACAATCGGATGAACGGAACAATTTTGCAAATTTCGCGGTTTTTGGACCAATTTCGCCTTCCTCTAGCTGCCATGAAAGGCGCCTTCTTTATAAAATACAAAAAAATTGTCTGCAGAGGGTCACCCAAATTACCTTGCGGTATGAAATTCACCTGCCAGATATATACAAAAAAAATTGCATTAAGATCGGTCAAGCCGTTTCGGAGGAGTTTGCTAACAAAACTTGTTACACGAGATTTTGGTATATACTGGGTGGTCCATCTAGTGTTTGGAATTTGAACTATTCATAATTTGACTTTAAAAACGTCAAATGTCTTTCGGAAAGCGACTAATGTTTAGTAATAACTTTGACATTTACGAAATGGGTCGCTATTAGCTTGAAAAAAGTTGGGAAGTATTCAAAATTTTAAAATCATATTTCCAATGTGGTGAGTCCTCTACTCAAACTGTGCGAAATTTGAAATAAACAAAACAAATGTTCCGAAAACGTAATTTGTGGATCAATTCGTGCAGCGAGTTCGTGAAACTGGAATATTGGTGGATAAACCAACCCGTGTACGTACTCGTCCGGTGCACTCTACCGAAAACATTGCTGCGGTTGCTGAAAATGTGCGTAAACAACCATCGACGTCAACTACCGTGCAATGTTAAGTATTGGTTTTCGAGGTAAGTGGAAGACTTGGACGTTTTTTCGAAAATCGAAAATCAAATAATCAACAATAATGGAGATTTGAATTGGCCGCCAAGAAGCTGTGATCTGACACCGTTAGACTATTATCTTTGGGGAGCGGTCAAGGACAAATGTTATGCAAACAATCCTGAAACAATTGATGAGTTGAAGAACGAGATTTGAGTTGCTGTTGCTGACATACGTGTCGAAATAATCAAAAATGTTCTCAAAACTTGGGTGGATCGAATAGGCTACTTCCAAGTCAGCCGTGGTGGGCATTTGACCGATATTGTTTTTCATAAATAAATGACATGAACCAACCTTTAAAATAAATGTTCAACCTTTGAAAAATATCGATGGACCACCTGTAGATGTATTAACCAATAAATAATACAAATTATTAATTGTTAATGCTTTATATGGTAACTTTATACAAGGTATGATTCACTGAAATTCACCGTTGACCTTGCATTACAGTGAGTATGTGTGAGCCCTGCGGGGTCCCTGCCCTCTATCTCAGAAACGGTTGAGCGTATGGAAAATTTTTGTAAACAAAATTTGTTGCAAATTTTATGCTATACAATTTTAATAATAGATGTTAGCATCATTGGAGCTATAGAAACCGAGATCATCGCGAGAAACGCATTTGAGTGACTTTTGAGCTTTAATAACTGACAACGCGGCAACGAGACTTTATGAGACTCTTGACACAACCTTTAAAACACCAAAATAAAGGTGTATACAAGTTTTCAGCTGGTTATCTTTCATTCCGAGGTGAAACGCTTATTTGACTGGGCTATAGCCACTATGGGCTTTTTGTTCAATTCAAAAACGGTTTACTTAAATATTCAAGGCCTCTAAAGTATAGCTAGTAATCACCTTTGTTTTGGGTCGTGGCAAGTCGTGCTTAAGCTACTTACTTTGATAAGTGCGTTTCTCAAACGATCCTGTTAATAAATCTGTTTCGCTGTGCCATTTTAAAAACATACATTACCTGCAGCACACAAAAATCAAGTCTTCTCATATTTCGTGTACAAGGCCGGGCCCAAACAATAACAATTTCATGTGGTAAGTCCAAGTGGCTTTGGAAATCCTATAGATCTTAAAAAAAAGTAGCTTAGCTGGATTCCTTGAATTACCCTGACTTAGTGAGTACTTCCTGGCTTTTTCTTAAGTCCTGTTGAAAAAATCAATTTCACCTGGTTGATGAAACTCGCTAGCTTGTGTTCTCAAGCCCCGTACTTAAGTATTAAATCCCGACCAGTCCTTAAGTCTGAACGGCAACTATCTTCTGGATTGAAAAGGTGCGGCAAACAGGACCGCAAGGAACTAAGCTAAATTTAATCATGGCTTCATGAAAGTAGCAGCTGGATTTCCTGAAGTTTCGTCCAAGCCTATGCCTGCATGTCAGGTAGCTGGTGATTTAAGGCCGCAATATGGGAATTTGCTTAAAGAGTACGTTAAAATGTTCTTAGTGAGTTGGTGCGGAAACATGTACAAGTTTTTAAGGAAGGTGGAGGATAGGACTTGCGTAAGTTCTGAAATAAAATTTTCAAAGAAGCCAAATTACCTAAAAAACGATTCAAGAGAAAGCAAAAACTGATGTTTGGTTTAAGCCACAACTCCAACTGAAGGAATTACCCTATATATGTATGTATATCTAAATATAATGAAATAAATTGTAGCGTATTATGAAATGAATTAACTATTGATAAATATATAAAAATTATATACTGGGCTGCATGTGTAAGAACGAAGCAATAAAGAAACAAAACGACGGAAATCGAAATAAATAAAATATTTTGTTTTGAACTGAAATTCCTACCCCACAGAACCTTGGACCTTATGAAATATCAGCCAATGCCTATGCGATTTCCCTTTGCCACATTATCAGCACTCACGCGGCTCATGTTTCGTTTATAAGTATATTTTGTATGTATTGCAACCGAAGTGAAGCGTTTTCACAATCAGCGAACAAAATACCATTGATGATGATGATGATGATGATGCAAGTTCCTTTCCACTCTCCACGTCAAACATTCTGCTGGGGCAATTAAAACAACGCCCACATGGATAATTAAAATATTTGAAATAGTTTCCTGGCGCAGTGAAAAACAAACAAGTGAGTCCAAATGGAAATTGAAATTGAAATTTTGTATGGCAAAGTTTAATAAATTGTAATTTATGTTTATTGAATGATATGTCATTCAATTTTGTGTTGCTTTTTATTGAACAACAAAAGTATCTGTATCTTTTGCCTGAACAAATGGGTGTCTTTGCTGAGGCCGTGGCATTTTATGACTAGTCATATTTGTGTCTGTGTGTGCGGAGGAAGCCATAAATTGCTTGAAAAAGACTCTTAGATATTTCTCACATGTGTGTGTGTGTGGTTGATTGCCGGCCCCCCGCCAGTCTTCTATGTAAAATGTTCAGTCTGAGCATACTTTTTATGTTTGCTCATTGTTTTGCCATTGACAATAACAGAAAATCCAGCCTGCATCCGAAACTGAACCAAACAAAAACACAGATGAGTAATGATTGTAGGCTAGGCATTCCACTTAATAGCCGTGGCAACGTTCGCTTCCCTGCCTGGGTGACTGGGTGCCTGCGGGCAGCAACAGCATCAGCAGCTTAAAACAGGCAACCTATCCAAACCAATCCAATCCCCAGCTAAGCTGCCAGCCGCCTGTTGTGCCAGGGCAGAGTACAGAGCGGCGCATCTATCAGATACAACAATTTGGCTGTGCGTTGGCCGCCTCGGCATACAAAATTATACACATCGAAAGATTTATTACACACGCACACACACACACAAACACCAGAATGGGCGACCCGTCAAATGAGTTTTTCAGCGTAATTACCGAGCGTCACAAAAATGTTTATATGGCCAAATTTCGAATAGTAAAAAATATCACAAAAACAAAAATGAAATAAAATTAAGCTCACTCACATGAACCTGAAATCCATGTGGGCATAAGCATTTTTTTTCCATTTCGTTTTTACGACTTTGTCTTCTTCCACTTTTTCCCTGTCATTTTTTGATCATCGCGGGGGGAAATGCTGCCCTTGTTTGCCATGTTAATCATTTATGAATGACTTCTGCCCGCCATCGGTAACACTGTGACCAACACAAAGAAAATTAAGGCGCTTTAATGACTACCATAATGGTGGCTGGGTGAGTCTACTGCTATGCTGCTCGGCTGCTGAGTCGGCTAGACCTTAGGGCCCTGGCAGTTAGTTAGATTGTGCCGGAGCGCCATCATAGTCATTGCCATGGACAACAGAATGGGAATGAGATAAGCGTAAATTGTTTATGCGTTAATTAAGATTTCTTTCATGTGGCTCACAGACAGACAGACAGACAGACTGACGGGCTGGCAGCAGCAGCTGGCGACGAAGACGAGCGGATTTGTACAAAATTTCAGGGTTGTGCTGGTGATCCATGGCCTGCTAAAGCTGTAGCTAAAATCATAACTGGGATTATAAAAGAGTATAGATGCATTTTGTTAGTTTATGCAATCAAAATTCAGTAAACTTGACATAATTGAGCAAGAATATTGAAAGACTTGGAGCTAAAACATGTGTATCATTCGCGGACATGGTATCCTGGCACTGCTGGAATAGAGTCCCTGGATGCTAGCGACAATCATTTGACACCGACTTCGGATCTGCCTACTGCCAAGCCCACTGGGCCCGTATCTTCGAGAACCCGATCAAAGCGCTCTAAGGCACTTTTGCATAAACAAAAGTTGGCTTCGTATCTAGTTCTATTGCCAATGATGGTTCTGCTTCTGACCTTAACCCTACCAACACTGCAACAAATATTTCAGGACTGAATAACATACATAGTGAACCTACATATTCGAGGACACTTGATGAACAACTTCTGGATAACCAAGACTTGACTCCCAGTCAGGTTCCAACCCCTGATTTGACTTTTCTTAATGCTCCAAGCTGGATAAATAGTTCTGCTGCTGACAATGAACGCTTTATAATGGTTCAGAGACTTCGGAAGAAGAAAAACTTAGATATTCTTGAAGTCAAAATTGCGACTACTCCCTATGGTTACTTTGGTCATGGAAATAGCTTTGCAGTGCTTCCTAAGAATATGGACGCTGCGACAGTAGTTGACACGATGGCACCAACTATGTTACTCCTGAAATTGGTTCTGTTTCAACTCCTTGCCCAACTGCTCCCACTAAGGCAAACAGAACAACTCTGAAGTCAAATGTGAAGAGATCTGAACCGCGTCTACCGCCTTTTCTTATTAAGGTTGTCACCCATTTCCGTAAATTGATTGAGCTTATTAAGTCGGTCACAAGTGATTTCCGTTTAAAAACTACTGGTCTGTCGATGGCAAGACGATGGGGACACTAACTGGAATTTTCAGAAGATGTTGCGGGAGAAAGCTATACCTTTTAGCTCATATCAACTGAAGGAAGATCGTTCTTTTAGAGTTGTTGCAAAAGGCCTTCACTTCACAACTGATAGAGCTGATATTAAGGCAGAGATTACAGCTCGTGGTCCGTAATGTATATGATCCTCCTGGTGTGAGAGATATGCCTAATATCATTGAGGGTATTCACTAGCCCTCGTAAAATGGCAAAGCGTTAAAGCGTAAATCCAAAAGTTTACGAAGCAACAGCAAAACATATGAGAAAAAATTACTACTTTAACAGCCCTTTTATTGTATGTTTAAAAATACTTCGAACAGCAAAACATTGGAGGCTTCAAAGCGCTGGAGGAATGTTAAGAAGCTGGTCCCGCCGTCAAGCGCTCGCTCGAGATGATTCATGGTGGATGTGTCTCCCTTGCGTCCCGTTAACCAGGCCATCTGGAGCATGTGGGGATGACTTTAGTAACACCAATCTCATTGCTGAGTGCTTGATCGATAAGCTGATCAATGCTGCAAAGGGTTCCTCCAACTCGTACGCCATCAGTTCGAAACAAGAAGACAATTCTACTGATATGTTTACAAAGAACTTAAAATAACTTTATTTAACAATTCCGTAGTTTAACTGGGGTTCGTGAACCCCCAAGATTTAAAAACATAAAAAAATACAATCAATAAAACTCTACTCCAAACATGGTTTTTGTTTTCCTTATTGATCCAGCTAGTTAAAGGACCAAGTCTATTTTTCGCTTACACAAAGCTAGTTGCACCTTTTGTCTTGGCATTTTTATTTCGTTGATTTTATTTGTCAAGTTTTGGTACTCAAATAATAGCTCGTCTAAACATCTGGTTTATTGCCAATTTACACTAGAGCATAAAGGCTGCCTTTACTGAAAATTTCCTTAAGGCAGCCGGAGAAGTGAGCCTTTGCCATACAAAAAGGTGACAGTTTTGCTTAGAATAAGTTCGGTCGAAATTACGGCAGGTTTTTACAAAAAAAGTGAATCACAATGCGACGCTCAGTAGCTCCTGTGTGGTAAATTTACGCTTCACCATTTTACCGAGCTAGTGAATACCCTATCCCACCCGACAACCGGTATCCGAGAACGGATCCGTTTTTCGACATTTTCTCGAAGGTTTCTCTCACAAAAATATCGAGAATGTGTTCCGTTCTCGGTCTGAAAAACTAATATCCTGTCGCTCATTTGGCAGCAAAGCATAAGTTCTCGATATCCGTTTTCGGATCCGTTCTCGACCACTTTCTCGATAGCGAAAACGGATCGAAAACTAATCCTTTTCAATACATTTTCGCTATCGAGAAAGTGTCGAGAACGGATCCGAAAACGTGTTGCAAACGTTTAGTTTCGCGAGAGTTGAAAAAAGTTGCTGCCCCTTGCTCCCCCCCCACACACCCCCAAACCAAGCCGCTCCACCACCCTCCTTTCCCCTCATACTTTTGCTGTGATAATTTTTTAAATACAATTTTTTTATTATTATTTCTTTTTTTTTTCCTTTCCCTTACTGGGACTCGAACTGGACCTCGGGACTCTAACACGAACGACAGACATCTTAACGCTCACCGATACAACAGTGTCGCGCGAGACAGTGGCGAAATGACAGTAAAGATGCAATCAAGACCGGTGGTAGAATGGCAAGACATTTGCCGTGCAGCCCCGAGGTCGTGGGTTTCTCATCTCTATGCATTGTTGTTTTTATTATTTTTTTTTCTCTTTTTTTTTTTTTTTTTTAGTTTTGTTGTTTTTAAAATTTTCTATATTTTTCCCATATTTTTACAATGCTCTGAGGTCAAACGCGAAGCTCGTTACTGCAAGCATCTTTCCTGAAATTTAGGAAATTATTTTCTTGTTTGTAGGTAAAGACAGAGTTTGCATCGTTTTTTTGCATACGGTAAAGACGAGTGTTTTGCCTCTGACTTTCTGTACATTTTTTTTTTTTCCTTTGTTATCTATTCTTTTCTTCTGTCCGATATGAAGAAAAAATAACGTACGTTTGATTGCAACCCGTATCTCTTGAGTAAAACTTATTTGGTAGTAAGAAAAGTAATTTTGTTATTTTCGGATGTCTGCGTACGATTGTTGGGTGGTTAAGTTTGTTTTTTTATTGAACTTGAATCGAGCCCAACCAATGCTGATGCTTATGAGATTAGGGACCTTTGCCATCAAGTATTTAGTATGGAGCCCCCGAGACCCCGATCTACTATTGTGCGCTGCTTTCGCTGTCAGGAGTTTGGCAACACAAAAGCTTACTGCTTTAGAACTGTTAAGTGTGCAACCCGACCATGAAAGCCAAATCGTTGTGGTGTGGTGCGCGTCGAGTCACAGGTTGTCCAACTTATGTTGAGGCTGTCAACAAACGTAAATCGACTAGTTCTGATAACCATCCTCAAGTATCCACGCTGATAACTAACTCTCATTACTGGGAAGCTCTTGGCTCTGGGAGAACTGCTGTAGCTCCTGGAGCTTCTATACTTGTTGAATCGGCGCCTACTACAAGGTGGGTCAAAAGAAGTCATCCGATGTTGTTTGGCTTTAATTTTTTTTTTAAATAAAAAACGTAAATTCTGTTTTTTTATTATATTTATTTGAACCTTTAGATTTTTTTTTGGTCATTTCGAGAAGATAATATCGGTCAAATGGGCGCCGTTACAATTGATTGCCATACGGGCTCGTTTTATGGCATTTTTCATCACTTCGGCAAGAACTTCGGGCTGCAGATTCTCGCACTCGTGTCGAATGTTGTCCTTGAGGGCTTCCAAGGTCTCGGGCTTGGTTACGTAAACACGGGATTTCAAAAAACGGTCTGGAACGGTTAAATCGGGCGATCTTGCAGGCCAGCGCAAATCGCCAAAACGAGAGATGAGGCGACCCGGGAACGCTGCCTTCAGAATGTCGGTGGTGGCTCGCGCAGTGTGTGCCGTTGCTCCGTCCTGTTGGAACCATATGTCCTCCAGTCCTAATTCGTTCAATTGCGGCAGAAAAAACCCGGTTAACATGACTCTATAACGCGCACCGTCCACTGTTGTCGTTTGACCAGCGGCGTTCTCGCAAAAAAAATGGCCCGATGACTCCTCCAGCGTGAACAGCGCACCATGCAGTCACTTTGAGCGGGTGTAATGACTCCTCGTGCATCACTCGTGGATTTCGGAGCCCCAAAGGCGATAGTTTTGCTTGTTCACGTACCCGCTGAGGTGGAAATGAGCCTCATCGCTCATTATGATTTTGGTCGAAAAATCGATTATTCACGATTACTCCGCGTTCTTGGGGAGTATATCGATCCATGGCTTTTTCACTTGTATTCTACATCTGTCTAGTCCACAAATGTCAAAACAGATCTGACTTTGGCGGCTATTTGTAAAAATAAGAGCATCTTCCAATAGGGTGACTTCTTTTGACCCACCCTGTAACTGTCATACTACTGCCCAGCCTGCTCAGGATCATTTGCTTACTTTAAAAGCTATGTGCTCAGACAAACAAATCTAGACCTTGCTATAAATACAACTTTTTACGCTGGAGTCCCAGCTAAGGGTAATGAGACTTATAACGGCCAGGCTTACACGCAAATGTGTTCGATGTGGAAGGATCTCAACACAGAGAAAACAAAATTAGCTACACGCCACGAGTAGAAACGACAATCCTAAACGAAACGCTGTTTACCTTGCAAAATCTCACACGAAAATGTAGAAAACAGAAAGCTAGGGGTGGCGTGTAGAAAACAGAACGTGTAGAAATAAAAAAAAGAAAACGAGGCATGCAGAAAAGTTAAATGCGGTGTGGACAAATGCAAAGGCTACATGACGAAAATCAGCGTTTTTTTAAAGTATTTCCAACATTCTTCATTAAGCTTTCTGAATTCCACACAGAAATGTAGTTTTTCTACATTAACGTTAAGATATTGAAAAACACACGCGCGTGTAGAAATTCTAATCGAAAATGTGGCTCAAAATCAGTACAGACAAGTTACATTTTTCGTATAGAAAACTGTTTTCCACACGTACGGCAGGCTTTCTAAGCAAACGTTAAAGATTTCGAATGCTAAATGGTACAATTAGAAAATCAATACGAAACGTGTAGCTCAACGCGTTCGTTACTGTGCTTATTTAGTCATATGGGCTAAGCTGCCGGCAATTGTGTGTAAGTTCCCGAGACAAAGTTAGTAAGTTGTAAGTTCGAGTCCCAGACTGGTAAGTAAAAAAATAAAAAAATAAATTGTAAGCTTTCCGGAAGGAAGAGCCTACCCTCTTTGGGCCCCTTCCTCCCATTCCTCCCCACACTAACCTCCTCCACACAGTCCCTTGTGTAAATAGTAAATGGCATGTCGCATTTAGAAATGAAAATCCCCAACGTTCATGTAGAAAAGCTTCACACCGCATTTTTTGGGCTACGCGTGGCGTTTAGAAAACCTACAAGCCGCATGTAGAAATGAGAAAGCTAAACGTGGCATGCAGAAAAGCTACACAACGTGGGATGAAAATACCAGTGAAACGGGTAGAAAAATCACATTTTCGTGTAGTTTTTACATATTTTTTTTCTCTGTGAATGAATTTAGCCCTTCATGTCAGGCGTCGAAAGAAATTTTGATCAGTGTAGAGTATTCGTACAGATGAGAACGAATAATTTGTGAGCGCAGAATTCGAGAAATACTGCAGAATGAGTGAAATTTAACAACTACAACTCCTCCTTATTTACCCCAGGCAAGTAAAGAAGGCGAAAGGATGAATCGAAATCTACAGAGTGAATGTTTAACCGCGTAGTAAGAGACTAGATAGACTTTATACAAGATCTAATGGGAAATTATGAAGACAGTGCAGACAGAAAGGAATCGCTACAAGTCCAGCAAGCAGACAGGGAAAATAGCCGCTATTAAATGAGAAGAGTGAGGGCCTGTGGACGAAAATAGTACCGTAAGAACACAAGCTGACACCGAACTACGACACAGGAAGTGATAAGGTAGTACATAAGGTAGAGAAGAGGGATGAAAACATCTTACTGCTTACGGATGGAAAGCGGACACTTACGAGTAGCAAAATTTGGTGCACTCTTGCTTAAGCCGTTTAGCCTGAGCGTTGACGAATCAGTCAGTTAGTCGAACTAAGAGATTTCTATTGATAGCTTACATTGTAGAAAGGTAAATGCATTATTCACTCATTAGTCAAGTTGCTCCTTCAAAATGCTATTAATCTTTATTAGAGTTCGATAAGTAGTACATCTTTCATTTTGCCTGTCACATTATAACTAGATTTTCCACTCCAAAAAAAAAAAAAAGAAAGAAAGAAAAAAAAATGTTAATCAATTCAAGTCCGCCTGAGTGTCAGCAATTACAACACGTTGCAATCTGCCTGATGGGGTTGCAGTCTGAACCGATTTCGATCGGATCAGCTTCATCTTGTCACGATTGCATTCTGCGCTTCGCTCGAATGCAAAACTCACACCTTCCCAATCCAAGTCGACGCCAAGTGGCGTTTGTTCGTGGCTTTTTTAATGGAACGTGTTTTTCTTGTAATCGTTAATCTGGCATTTGCACTTAATTAAAAACATTTTAGCTATTATTAACAGAAGTTGTTTTTATTATTCGTCATGCATTTGCCTGTGGATTTTGGCTATGGATATGGCTTTGGCTTTGCGTGATTTGCTTCCACATACCGCAAATGGAATCGTGTTTGCGATATCGTCTCGTCTCGTCTCCGGCCATGTTTTCCAGTTTACGTGTGGCGAATTGGTCGGTTGTTTCGCTGTTATTTCGAGAACTCGTTAATATCAATTTGCTTGAAATTGTTAATTGATTTTGCAATGAACAAATATTACGCCATGCCATTGATGATTTTGTTGTTTTTGCTGCTGCTGCTTTGAAGGAATTTTTATTATCGTCGAGTCGATTGTGCGGGCCTTTCAGGCCACACATAATTTTGTGAATTTTATGATTTTATTATTTACAACGTCTCGTCCCGCTTGTTGTCAATTTGGCATAAAAATATTTTAATGCCAGTTTGTGACTTTCACGAAATCAACAAAAATCGCACGTATTCTGGCTGCTGTCGTCGTGTCTGGACTGTTGACGTTCACAATTTGCGTTCGCTTCGAATTGGCCAGTACGGGGGCATTTGGAACGCTTAAGTGCGATAATAAAATCGCGTGACGTATGGGCCAGACAGCATCAGTGCACGGTGCCACTTATCAGGGTCACGTTCATATGCTAGAGCCAAGCCCAAGTCTATCTAATAAGTTAAGACAACTTTTGCGCTGATGAAATGCAACTAATTTAGGAATATTTACTTTTAATGAAACATCTCGAAAGCGTGAAATAAGCAAAGCGATTAGCTGCGGTCGGCGAACAAAGCACGTTAGTGAGTGGGTTTTGGGTCGACGTGACCGAGATAGAATACCAAGAATTCCATGAAAGTGATGATATGGAGGAAACCTTGTGTTTTGATGGCTGATATGGAATATCACGAGTGCATGTTTTCAAGGCGGTTGCTCTAAGTCACGAATAGAAACATGATTTTTTGATGTTCTGAAATTGCCAGGAAAGAGGAGGTGCTACAATTGGTCACTAAGAAAACTTACTTTGAAATTATTTTAATATGTTCAAAATAAAAATCAAATTTCAACTGTTTTTTATGCATTTGAAAAGTAATTTGGCCCAGAAGTTGGGAACGCTTAGAATAATTCATCTCCGAACTCATAAAGTATATATATTCTTGATCAGCAAGACGAGCTAAGTCGATTGAGCTTTGTCCCTCCGTCAGTCTGTTTCTACGCCAACTAGTCCCTCAGTTTTGAAGCTATCGAGCTGAAATTTTGCACAGAAATATCATTTAGCTGCACACTGCACATACGAGGTGAATTTTGATTTTGTTTGAAAAGTACTTATTTATTCATCAGTATCCATTTTGTCCCCTTCAAAGTAATTGCCCTCGGATATAATACACTTGTGCCAACTCTTTTTCCAATCCTCGAAGCACTTCTGAAATGCGCTTTTCGGTATGGCCGTCAGCTGGTTCTTCGATTCTGACGTGATCTCATCAATTGTGGCAAAACGCTTTCCATTCATTGGTCTCTTCAGTTCCGGGAACATGTTTTCAATAAAAACCCCTCCAAACTTCGTATTTCTTAGTTTGCAATGTTTTTACATGATTCCACCAATTTTGGTCGAAATCAGACATCTATATAGGATAACTATCATAGAAAAGTATAGTCTGAAATCTAGTCTTAGTTAGAAAAACTGTTTGTTTTCAATGGAAATGTCCTTAAAATTGGCATTTATTCATTTGGAATGCTTTCACATAGTTCTACAAGTTTTGGTCAAAACCGGAAGACTATAGCAGCGAAGAACTAGTTCTAGTGAGAAAAACTTTTTTTGATTTCAATGGGAACGTCTTTATCATTGGTATATATTAATTTGATATACTCTAACACTATTCTACAAAGTTTTGTCAAAATCGGATGACTATAGCATATAGCTGCAGTACGAAATATCGGTCGAAAAAGAAGTTTATTGAGAAAAACAGATTTGTTTTAAATGGCACTGCATCCACTGCAGACTCATCTTCGCGAAGTTATCATCTTCCTTTCGTAAAATGTGCCCAATCCAATTCCATTTGCGTCTTTTTATCTCTGTTGTGATGGGTTCGCTTCCTGTGTGCTCCTGGAGATTTTCATTTGTGATAGTGAGAGGCCAAAAATACGGCATGTTATTCTTAGGCATTTGTTCACGAAAGTTTGGAGTTTCGTGCTTATTAGATCAGAAACTAGCCAGGATTCTGAGCTATATAGCAGATATTAAAGATGCCCAGTTTCGTTTTCAGCGAAAGGGAACGGTAGCGCCACACCCGGTGTACTCTGCGAAATGCGTTCCTAGCTTTAGAGATGCGTGCCTCCACATTGCACCGCCATCTTTGGCAGTGACGATTCCCAGATAGCAAATTTCTGGACATCCTCAATATTTATGAGCCTGCAGTTAACTGCCACGCTAAGTGGGGAAGTGTTAGTGGTTTGCGCTCTTTGAGATGTTAATTTTGAGGCCAGCTGCGCGAGCGTTTCGCTTCAGAGCCATTAGTTTCGCTGAAACCCCTTCTAGTGTGTGCGTCATAAAGCAGATATCATCCGCGTAGTCCAAGTCGCACAAAGTTTGATTTATTCTCCACTGGATACCATCCCTTGCCTCGTTGTTTGTGCCTCTGAGGTCATCATCGAGGACGACTATGAACAGCAGGGGGGAGAGAGCGCATCCATGGCGTAAGCCGTTCTTTACGGCAAAACTAGCGCTGCTACTGCCTTTCCAGAGAACGGTAATTCTCGCGTCTTCATACTGGACCATTATCAGCTTTATAATACCCTCCGGTATCCCGCATCTATGGAGCGAGCTCCATATAGCCTCCCTCTTGATGGTATCGAATGCCCGCTCAAAATCCACAAATAGTAGATAGAGTGGAGACCTCCATTCTATAGACTGCTCCACTATTACGCGCAGGGTGTTAATGTGGTTGACACAGGACCGGTTGGGCCCCAATACATTTTGCTATCGTCTGAGCAGTTACAAAAATTTTTAAGAATTTTACACTTTAAAGGCCTGTATTCAGAAGTGAATCGATTCGATGTAAAGTAAAATGCTTTGTCCACCCCAGTACGGTTTTATTCGTCGGCGTTCTGTTTCCACTAACCTACTTGAATTATAATCAATAGTACATCAGGGATTTCTTAATCAAAAACAAACAGATGTCATCTATACCGATTTCAGCAAAGCCTTTGATTCTGTTAATCATAACTTACTTCTACATAAACTATGCCTAATAGGTCTCCAACTTTCTCGGCTGGCTTAGATCTTACCTCACCAATAGGTCAAAGAGGGTGCGTTTTTAGTCTGCTGTATCCGAAACTGTTCACGTTAATATATTCGTTAAACCGTATTTATAAAGTCGATGATTTGGGTAATCTGTTTGAACCCAATTTTAGCTTTAACAGCCACATTTCAGTGATGTGCAATAAGGCTAAAAGTGTAACAGGATTTATCAAGAGATGGTCCAAAGAATTTAATGATCCCTACACTACCAAACATCTTTACACCTCGCTGCACAGTGGTCGAAAAGGCTCATTTAGCGGCGTTTAATTAATACCTCTTAGGGTAAAACCTTTTTTTTTTTTTAATTTTTTTTGTTGCAAATAGATTTAGTTACAATTTTAAATAAAAAAAATATAAATTTTTTAGGTTTATGTGAGTTTTTAATTTTGTCAAAGATGCAACTTTTTATCATAATTTGGACATTTTTTATTTCGACGACAAAATTTTGAAAATTTTTTAAATTTTGTTTTTTTTTATTTATTCCAATAAAAATATATTGAAATTTAATAAAAAAAAATAATTTTAATATTTTTTTTTATTTATATATATATTTTTTTGGTTTACAAGCTAGGTGTTTTTGGCCCATTTCAGTCCTTGCTAATTTCAAGTCTTTGTGTATTCCAATAATAACAAAAATAATTTTAAATACGTTTTAAGTCACAAACTTTTATTTTTTTAATTTCTTAAATATATAATAATTCTGTTGTCCAAATAAAATTTATATTTTCTTCAGGAAGACAATTATTCTGATCTTTCTATTGTAATTCCAGTCTAAGTCTATTATAAGTTATTCATCAAAGGCATTACAAAGTAGATTTTTTTACCTCCATATCCAAAAAAATATCATTATTTGAATGTCGAGACGGACTTTTGCTTAAGCTAGTTATTAGGGGATCCGAAGATATTAATAGTGAGTTCATCAGATCCTCCATTGTATGTGTGCGTGAAGTTTTACGACTATGCTTTAGCCGAAACTTTCGGAAATCTTTATTTCTAGCCTCCAAGGCTTCTTCCGACATCATTCCAATAGGAAGTGGTACACATTCAATAACATCAGCTCCGTGAAGTAATATTCTATGTACTGAGCTGGGCATGTAGTACCAAGGATATTCACTTACAAACATTTTTGCGGTTTGTAAGGCGTACTCACGAAAGCTGTCAATATTTATCGCATATCCAGAAGCCATACTGCGTAAAATCACACCAAGTCTTCTTATTAAGTTTTCATTTACGCCAGTTATTTCAGCAGAACTTTCATGTTGTTCGAAAAACCTTCGAGCTGTATTGCCACTGTTTGTGTTGCCAGAACCCTGCATTGGGATATCCACCAATAAGGCCATTTCGATCCTAAACCTATTTTGGATCTCTTCTTTTCTTTTATTAACAATGTTCTTGTCAAAGCCGCGGACCTGCCACTTTTTGATTGGAAGTCGATATCCCACATGTAAAATGCACTCAAAACAGCGAATCCAAGCATGCAAAGTCGATATTCCAAATTCATATAAATCTTCGTTTTTCGGCAAACTAGCAATGAGATCTAAGTCATTCATCATTTTGGGCGTGGCCTTACATATGCCGCATGCTTGCGAAGAACTCTCTGCAATCACGTTGAATACTTTGCCATCGATCATGGTAAGCTGCAAACTGTGCTGAACTTGAAAACAGCTGAGACGCGTGGGCTCAATTTTCAGAATTTGAGATTTAATATTTTCAATTTCGGCGCGAACTAAGGCTTCAGACTCCTTTGCAAACATTATTTTGAGTGGTCTACAATACCGTGTTGATGATGGCCGGGGATTTTTCCAGAGTACGCTGCTACCCCATTGTAATTGTAGTGGCACAATACAAACAGCAAATAAATGTTGATCTACCATATTGTAATCAGAATTGGCAAAGCTCTGCCGATAAGTTGAGTGTCCCGAACTCCCATCGCATCCCCATTTGTAAAAGACATTCAAACTTTCATATTTGTTTTCATCAGATATTTGCCGAAATATATCCGGGTGGGCTTCAGCTATTCGTGTAATTGTGTGATCTAGCATTTCTTGCAGACGAACTTCAGCACAACACTCTTCTATTTTGATTTGATATGGATAACACCTCTTTTTGGCAGATAGTAAAACATCGTATGCTGGGTAGATATTACAATTTCTCTCTTTTGCACTAGCTTGCAAAAGCTTATAGGAGTGCTTGGTCAAGTCTCCATCAACATACAGGGCCAATGCTTCTTCTGGAGTGTACTTAATTGGGACCTGTGGATCTAATTCCAGACTCTTTTTCATTTTTGTAGACGCATCGGAATCAGTGGCCATTGAAACTATTTGCGATGCGCTCCGTTTTCCAGCTTTGTACAAACTGACGCGTGTCGCTGTCATGAGTTCATTGCATGTGTTGCCATGTACTAGCTCCAAAACTTTGGTTGCCTGACGTTTAGCGCTGCAATCCGCAAAATTCTTTTCTTTTCGACCTGAACCTGCATGAGTTTTTTTGTTTTAAAAGGACTAAGTCTTCGTCCAACCAAACTTTGTATTTCTGATCGAATCTTTTCAAAACTCTATGGCATTCTTTCCACATTACAGAAAGCCTTTTGCAAAAATTATGAATGATTTTATCTATTAACTCATGATCTTCCTCCGTGCAATTGGATTTTTCAATAGAATTTGAATAAATGTAGTTCTTCAGTGCTGAACATCTTTTTTGCGGATCATTTTCGCTGCGCCATTCTAAAAAAAGGCTACGCTTGCAGACAGACATGGTACCTAAAAAATATAATATTGTGAACGGCTGCAACTCGCTGCGGCAGATTTTGGACATTTCACAAAGAAGACAAACCACATTAACATATAAAATTAGTATTTTCAACAGCAAATGACGGCGTCACTATTTATACTCTACAGAAGTAAAATATTGGTCACATTTCAGAGGATAACAAAGTTGTTAGTTTTACCATTAATTATTAATATAACATATATCCACAGGTCACAAAACATTTATTTTTATGTAAATACATACCTTTATTATTGAAAAAATAAAAAAACCAATTAAAAATGAGATTTTTAAAAATGTTGCAGCACAATTTGCACACGTGCGAAAACTTAACACAATGTATTTCCAACAGCTGTTTTAACAAATGTTATGATTAAAAGCTCACAGCTGATCATCTAAAGTGCAATTATCGTTTTGGTTGTTATCGATTTGCTAAATAACCTTTTAGCTATCGACTGACAAATTAATTTTGTAATTTGTTAAATGTAAAAAATTCAATTTCGGTCCGCGAGATTGCTTAAATCGACCACTGTGCGCTGGTCCGACCCTGGAATGATTGCTCTTTTTCTAAATCTGCCCTCGTGATCTAAACTGGGACACCAACAGGCATTTACCTCCATACGAGCAAAGACTACGTTTAATATACCCGGAGAATTTGTCATGTCATTAACTTGACACTATACTCCAATCTACCTCTCGCCTAGCCTAACCAACTATGCTCATCGAGAACCCCTCCGTTGCCTATGTCTTGCTTATAATAATGTACTATCACCTGTTTTCTATCGATTACTCTACTTTAAATGTAAAAAACACCTTAATGTCATTTCTTAACTCCATAATCGTTAACTTGTGGAAAAATTAGTTTTAGTTGGAATAAATTAACTCTTCAGACGTTTCTCGCATTTTACGAAAAAGCCTCCGTGACGTTCCGCATAACAAGGACTCCCCTGGTTTTCGTATTTCGTGTCGATACTTATGTCTGCCATCTGGGCCGTCGAAATTATACGGTTTCTCGTCGGAAAAACCCACAGAGTAGAAATCTGTTGGCCAAAATATGTATCTTTCAGCAAGTGCCGAACGAGCATTCAGTTGATGTGAAAGTAGTTTTAGTATAGACACTCGGGAAGTACTTGTATATGATTCGTGATTGTTTACAGTTAAAACATGACGAACATGCATTCAAAATTCATTAAGGTCTAAGTGTCCCTTAGTCTCCTTACAAGATATGTCTTTTTGAACCACAAGACGCTACATTTCCCATTTGCAGTGTAAGTCAATGATGGTTGAACTGCCGCAGCCATGGTTTCACCTCTAGAATGTGGGTTTTTAAAAAAATTCGAAGTCGCGTTTTTATGCCGTTTGACTCTGGCAGCTATATCATCAATTTTAGAGCCTCTTTCTTTGCGTTTTTCAGATGACGAATGCCATCCACGTGGCATGCTAGGATAAAATTCACTCCTAGAACAATTTTTTCATGCTATTAATGCTCGAAAATGACTCGTGGTTGCTCAATTCCAAAAAGAGTCCCAAATGATTGGAATAATTAAATATAGGAAAAATGATTAAAATATGATCGAACGCATTTATAACTATTTTAATCAGACCAGGGTCTCGTAAACGTTTAGAGCAAGGGTGCCCAGAACGAGCTTACCAGCGCGTCAAAACCAATACACATACACCAAATATATTTCAAGCAAAACAACAAAATGAGATAGAGAGAGAACCGATTTTTGTTTTTGTGTGTGTGCGACAAGCGTTCGGCCGTACGCATAAGATTTTGTTGTTGTGTTCGAGTTTGCGGAGACTTAGGAGAGAATAAACACTAAGTTGTTGTTGCAGCTCGAGCGCGACAACAACAAACATAAGCCGATAAGATTTGTTTTTGCTTTTGCTGGCTTATGGCGTGCGCAAAATGTTTACGCGCAGGCTATTCCTTTGCGTAGAACAACAACACAAGCGTGTCTTGCGTAATGGGCATGGGCGCCCCTGGTTTAGAGTGTGATCAGAAATTTCATAAAATGCTGGCTGGAGTACTTAGATTAAATCTACAAAATTCTAAATTCAATTGTCTTTGATCTAGAACTGATAATACAATCCCACATTGCATTCAATTCTATCCTGACCTCTTGCTGTTGAATCCAAAAGATCCGTTCTCAGTGAAAGTCATCATAAAGCTAAGAACGAATTGTACTAAAAGAAGGAGCTTGTTTCTACTTACTTTAAGAATAAAATATTCTTAATTCCAACTTGGTAATTGTGGTTTTTGGCTCAAAAAATCTTCGTTCAAAAGGTAAGAACACTCATATTGGGGGTGTCCCAGAAATCTCTAGAGACTTTCGTATAAGCGAAGAGATTTCTAACTTAACTACGAGGACTTTATATGTAAAGTGACAACAATAAAGTCGGCTACTAGATTATGTGGAAGGAAAACCGTACGCATCAAATCTACTTAGCCTAGAGCAGGCAGTTTTAAATCTCTCAACTTTTGCCATCTAATCTAGTAGCCTATCATTCTGAAGACATTTCATATATAAAGGCAAGCCCAATTATTTCGGAATGAAACAGTTTATATGAAAATTTCTAAAGATTTCTCGGAAACATCCTATAAAAATTTTGTTTTTTAATTTGAAACTTGTGACATTTGACTTAATTGACATATTTTAAAATGCTTAATAGCAGGTTCTAAGAATTTGCAGCTTAAGGGGCCCACAGAAAACTTGAAAATTAGCCTTAATGACCAACCATCAATTTAGTTGTGATGTTGCATTATTCTTGAGAAATGTGTCTATCTCGACGAACTTGTTCTGCGGTAACACAATGAGTGTGCTATCATTTGGTAAACTGATCTTAACTTTGTTGGCCAACATTCGAATTCGATTTGGTTGCCTACCCACGCCTGGCTATCAATCCCAATCGTGACGTGTTTACGAACACCACTCAGCCCCAGTGCCAGTCCGTCCACTCTCAACGCCAACACAGAAAACCCGGGCAGAGCCATGGCGTTTCCACTTGACCAGTTATCAGCGTCATAAATCCCTAAACAATCCACTTGAAATTGAAATGCCCCACAACGAACTCGAACTGTGTCGGTGTCTCGACTAAGTAAAATAAATGAGTTAAAAAGCTCACAAAAAAAAAAAGAAACGAAAATAAATGAATCGATAAGGGACTGGAAATACTCGTACTAGGCGCAATAATAAACGAGGGTCTGGCCAGCGAGAGGTGGGGTGGGGCCAGACGAGGCTCTGCTAAATCACACTTAAGCGCAATTGCGGCTTTTGACCGATATAACTAGCCACTCACCCAGCGTCGACAGGTACCACAGATAGTAGCCGTTTTTTTTTATTTTAATCTGTAATTAATTAAGATACTTTGCCATTGATTATTTTGGACAGCTGATTTTGAAAAGTGTGTTAGACTTGGTTTGTAGCTATCAGATTTACGAGCGGACTTAATTGTATTTGCTTGTCAAATGTCAAAGCGTTATTTACATTTTTTTGAGGTCGAAGATACGAAATACATAGAAAAACAGTAAAGTCCCCTCGAGAGATTGCCTGGATGTGGCACTATCTAATCTGAGTTCCAGGGATCAGACTAATCTCACGGCTAACCACAATCAACGGCTAAACCCCGCACAATTTATAGACACAATATTTCTTCATTGGTTTTAATTAGTCACAATATATTGTGGTGCATATAATCGAGATCTTTATCTGGTCACTGGCGACCATGTGAGCTGCTGGCTGCAACAAAGTCATTTTAGTTGTTGTCGCCGCTGGCGATCGAATGCAATCGCCCCATCAATACCTGCTATCGATACGACACCCAAATCAGCCCGAGCTCGAGCCTTTATGCTTAATCACTTTGTGCGCCTTTGATGTGGCCATTGGGGCCGCCTGGGGTTAATTGCGGCCAGCTCATTGGGTGGCAAATCAATTAAAAAACAAAGAGAAAAAACCTTTGTATGACCATGCGAAAAGAGCTCTGCTTTCCTATTCCTGGAATGCTGCCAACGAGCGCCCCACAGCTGAGAGAGTTTCCAATAATAAAATTAAAACCACGATTTTAACACCTTTTGCTGGAATTTCCTTTAATTTTTAATGCAAAAGACCTTAAGCCAGAAAAAGATATGATGGAAAAAGGTTTCGTTTTTTAAGCGAAACGAATATAAAATGCTCTCTAAATTGATAGAAATGAGAAAAAGAAACCACATGCATCGCAAACATTCAGTTTAAGGACGTACTTTCAGCTTAAGCTGAAGTTCGCGGACGGGGATTTACCAAAAAGCATCAAACCCTTGGTTAAGACTTCTCCAATCACCAATATATGTGAGTTCGAAAGTATTTTTACTTTGAGCGGTTATATAAATTTTATTATAAGAAGTTCTTTTTTACAATAGACAATATTACGATTTATTACTATTTATATGTATTGTTTAATGACAATATTGGCTCCAATGATAAGACAAAACGATGTGAGCGGAACGAGAACTTGCAGCAGAATAAATATTTCGTCATGCTTGCAGCAAACACAAAATGACGCGGTGCTGCCAACTTGCTGAATTGCAGGAGTAAAACAGTAGAGAGCTAAAACGGACTGCCACTGCGAGTTGTCCTTAAGGGCTCTGCTAATTCTCGGGATCCCACATTCGGCCGTCCTGACGTGTCCTTCGACCCGAAGGTATCCCATGCCTTTTCAACCGCTAACCTGGTTTTGATTTTACGAGGTCTTTCTAATACTTCCACATTCTCAACTTTGTACTTGTAGCGTTTTTTCTCTCAACTTTAACTCTGTGCCGTACTGTGTACACTTTTTGGCAACTATGACGTTTAAACCAATCCCACAGGATATTATACCTCTTTTGTCCAACTTACCACCCTTTTCACGCACCTTTTCACTTTCAATTTCTATCACACAATCTTATATCAGTTCTTTCAACTCTGGATCACCCTGTAATAGTTGACATTTACATTTTTACCTCCAACCAGAATCACTCTTTCCAGCTTATTCGGACCATAATCTACGTCACTGCTTACGACATTTACTTCATCTCTGTCACGGTACAAACTTTTCTCGTTTTTCTTTTTGTCCACTAAATCATCTTCCAAAATATTCTCAGTAGTGATTTTCCTATAACTTTTCTCTGTCAAACACTTCTGCACTGGCTTATCCGCAATTTCTTCAAGACATCCTCCTATCAGTCTATCAACCTTCAATCCGTTACAAAACAAGATCTTTTTTCAACTGCCTTGCTTTTCTCACAATCAACTTTCTTTGATCATCGTCCTTACGCATCAACATGGTACCAGCTTTAGTCACAACAGGTCAATAATATTCAAAATTGTCCTGCCGAGAATTGCTATATCCTCATCCGGAACTACAAGAAACTCGACGTCCATCGGTATGTTATCAATCTTAACAGGAATTTAAAAGCTTCCAAATGTGAGAATATCGCTTCCACCTATACCAGTTAAGAACTTGCCACAACCCGTTTTCTAGCTTCAGGAAAACAATTCTCCAGTATCAACAAGGCCTTTGCAAACAACTGTATTACACTCAATATCCTTCAACTCAAGACCAGAAGATATGAATTTACTTGTCGGTATGATAGACACTTTCTTATCTTGGACAACGTTTGGTTGACTTTTCGTGTTTTTGTTGGGTCTCAGAATTGCACTGCGATGCACAATGTCCCGACTGACCGCATTTAAAACAACAGAAGTCTTTTTGGTACAATCTTTCATTTCATGAGCCTCGTCGCCACATTTGAAACATTTACGCACTGTATTTACTTTTACTTCTCTATTCACTACAGATTCTTTTTTATCAACTTTGCTTGACGACACACTTGGGAAACGCGCTTTTTGATGTCTCTATGTGAACTTTTAGCTGCTTGTCTTAGCTTGGTACAAAAGCATCTTGAGAGAGGCTGAGTGATTAGACAATCATTTAAATATACGGGTTAATCAGTTAAGCTTACCTCTTGGCCATGGGGAAACTCCTGCTCTTCCTGCTGCCTGCCATTGCTAAAATGATGTGGGGGCCACCTGATTGTTGTTCTGCCCTCCCCCCGAAGCTGCTGCCCCATTGAGATCCTTCGATTCCTTTCGATTCTTTGGCGTGAGCTGTATGGCCTGGAGTAGCAGCTCGGCATCCTTCTACCCTCATCGCATGCCGAGCAATTGAGACAGAGTAGTCTTCTCGCTGCCACATTGCTGGCAGCTGCTCAGCGAGGTTTGCGTGCCGGTGGAGATCATTAAGCGACGTGTGGTGGACATGACCACCTCCTCCTCCATGGGCTCTTGCTCCGGCTGCTCTTGCTCCATGGATTGTCGCTCTTGTTTCTTGTCCCTTCGCTGCATTCGCTTGCGATACTTTTGCAGCTGTCGCTCCAGATGACTTAGCGAGCAGCCCGTGGCTCCATCCAGCTCATCACCTTCTTCGGAGAGGGCAACTGGCTGGCTGCCCCCAAGCCTGTGGGCGTGTCCCCTTGCAAACCCCCATTCGAATCATTATTGGCCACAATAATATAATGAATCAGGCTTTCATCCTCCAGATCTATTGTCTTGGCAATTTCCATGAGGGAGTATAGAAATTCATGTAGCGTCTCAGCTTTTCGTTTGTTGACGCTTGCCCAACCGTCTGTGGATTTCTGCTGATGACACTTTAACCTGAAACTCCTCTTTCAATGCCTTTTTCAACGAATCTCAACTGCTAATACCTTCCTGACTACGAATGTAAGACTTAGCAGCACCTTCTAGCAACTGTTTCGCATACACATATAACTGCAAGTCACTCCACTGAACTGCGCTATACCCATCAAACTTAAAAGCGCTGTCTTCTACATCTTTAAGCGTAAACCATGATCGAACTCTTCCGTCCGTCTGTCCTGTCTGCTTCTATGCTATCTCCTCCGTCAGTTTTAAAGCTATCGTCACCAAACTTTTCACGGAGTCTTTTGGTATAAATACGCTGCACATTCGTCGGAACCGGCCGGATCGCATAAAGCTGCCATAGGAACGATCGGTCGAAAAACTAGTTTTAGTGAGAAAAACTTTTTTGTTTTGGCCGCAGTCGGACATCTATAAAGTATAGCTGTCATAGAATTGTAGCGTCTGAAAAGTAGTCTTAGGTAGAAAAACTTTTTTGTTTTCAATGGAAATGTCCTCAAAACTGGCTTGTATTTCTTTTACATACTCCCACACGATTCTACAAAGTTTGGTCAAAATGGGATGACTATAACATATAGCTGCCATAGGAACCATCGGTCGAAAGACTAGTTCTTGTTTTGTCAAAATCGGATGACTATAGCATATAGCTGAAGTATGAGTAATCGGTCGAAAAAGAAGTTCTAGTGAGAAAAGCTTTTGTGTTTTTAACGCAATCGCCTTCAAAAAATGTACATGTTAGTTTTTTCCACTAAATTTGGTCGAAATCGGACTTCTATATAGTATAGCTCCCATGGAAAAGTAAGAAGTTTTGTATACCCTTTTCGGACCTTACTTTTCTTTTGGGGGCTATACTATATAGATGTCCGATTTCGACCAAATTTGGTTGAATCTTAGAAAAGCATAGTAAATTAAGAAGTACGAAGCTTGCGGGTTTTTCCATTAAAAATAAAAACAGTTTTTTCTTACTAAAACTAGTTTTTTGACCGATCGTTCCTATGACAACTGGTTGCTATATTCATTCGATCCGACCGTGTCCGACAAATGTGCAGCGTATTTGTACCAAAAGACTTCGTGCAAAGCTTGGTGAAGATAGCTTTCAAACTGACGGAGGAGATAGCTAAATTAGCTCAGCTCGTCATGCTGATCAAGAATATATATTCTGTATGTTGTCGGAGATGCTTTCTTCTATGCGTTACAAACATCCGGACAATTTTTATAATACCCTCTGCAAGGGTATAAAAAAGGTCCCAGATCAAAGTTTGAATATAATTGTGTTTTGCATTTTCCGAGTATTCAGAATAAGTTTCTTTTTATTATTGAGCCGCAAATCTACATTAGTCCTGTATAATATTAACTTAATTAATCATGCTTCTCCAGACAACACTTTTTTGGGGTCGGTAATGCTTCCTTCTAAACGTTACCAAACATCAGATCAATAATGGCAAAGTTTCAGGCTCGAAAATCTGTATTGTAAAACAAAAGTTTCAACACTTTCCACGAAGCGCCTGACAAAGTTAAAGTATCCAACTACAACAGCTTTACACCAGACCACATTAAATGGTTTTATTAATGATTATGATTATGCATACATTAAAGTGCCTTTTTTTTACACATTTTTTAGGGGCCCCCGAGGCGTTCGCCTGGCCCACAATATGAAACTGGCGCGCGCATAATGATTAGGCAAAAGGTAGTAAAGCCGTCAGACAATACCAACAAAAGTTTTAAAAAATTCAAATCCAAAACGCATTGAAAACACTCTGAGTGGATCCACTCTGTATGCCTGGGCACAGCTCGAAAACTTAATTAAAACAAACGTTTGCCCATCTAATTAGCATAACAAAAGATCCAAAAGTCCAAGTCAGTCACTCACTCAGTCGGTTGAGTCAGCAGCTCTGGACTTGGCTGGACTTTTGATACTTTATAGATTTATTTACGCTTGGCAAGCGTAATTCGATGGTGTTCTGGGGCGGAAATTGCAATTAGTTGTTAGAAAAATGCCATAAATTAGATTGCCCAACAGAAATGCGGCGCAAACTTTGTGCGATTATCGCCTGCTCGCAGTCCCAGCAGTCCCAGCGGTCCCCGCAGTTCGCATGGAACAATGAGGCCATAATTTAAGGCATTATGGCCGAAATCAGCAGCAGCTCAGGCTCGGCAATTCAAAAAACGTTTTTGTAATTTTATAAATTATTTATGTACTCGTTTAATTTGCCTCGAACTTGTGCGCGCGGTTCAACGTTTCATTTCTGTTTATTATTATATTAAACTTTTTGTTGTTGTCGGCCGGTGATAATGCAACACGCGTAGCTAACAACAAATACTGTTTTTCATTCGCATTCATTAGAGCAACATTGTTGCTCTGTGTGCGTGTAAATTCAATTCATTCTAATTTCTGTTTCGTTGCCAAACGAAACGAGTTTGATGTGTCCGTCCGTCGCCTTCTAAATAAGTATAATAAGTAGGGTCTCTGTCCGGGCCGCCAGTGAGATGGATAGGGGCTTTTCAAGAACACAAAACAAAAGGCTTTTTTGGTGCGTTGCTGCGAGATAAAAGCAAACAATAAACTTGCCATATAAAGCATTCATAATTTAATTATATAGCCCCCACACACACACACAGACACTGGCTCACCGGGGCAATTCTTTAGAAAATCTCAGCGTTAATTTTGTGTAATAAGTTGGGGATGGCATATTTCAAAAGTATTTTACTCAATTTGAATGCCATAGAAACTGAGCCAAGTAATTGTAGAGTGGGCTGAAACTAGTGGAAACAATGGAGTCCATAGAATAACTAATAGTGCTTGGTTTTTGATTGGCTTGAAAATCTTTAGTTCTGGCTTTAACAATGGCAAACAGTTGGGAAGTGTTGATGGCGGCAGCATAGAATGAACTGGGAGGGGAAGTTGAAATTGAGGTAGAAACTAACCAATGTGATTTTAATTTATATTTTTATACTCTTGCAAAGTTAACATTAATTTTGGCCAGAAATCCACAATGCATAGAATTAACATAGGAAGCGCCACTTTTGTAGCAGAGAAGATAGCGAAAATTCTTAAAAATTTTTTTTGGGTGCTGAATTTAAATCAATTTTATGTTTAAGGAGAGGTTTGTCTAAATTTGTAGTTCTTGTGGCCACGTGAAGTAACCTTTCTGAATAAAATTTGTTTTAATGTAAAATGTATTGAATAAAACAGATGACAGATAGTGCTATATAGAAGATGTAAAATCGACACTTAGAAGTTGATAATGGAAGAAAAGGGGATCATGAAGTTGTGCAAGTGTATGTAACAGGAGATGGAGAAGGAAAATCAGCCGAGTCGACACAGCCATATCCGCCCTTGAGTCTGTCAGTCTGTCTGTCTGTACACCCAAAAAAAAAGTAGTCATCAAAATGACACTGTTTAGTCATCAGTTTGAAACTATTGAGTATCAAATTCTCTTTAATACTCCAAGTATCAAGTTGATATTTCCGAAAGTATTATCATTTTGTATTAATTTTTTTAGTATCAGTTTGATACTAACAATTATCATTTTGATATCTAAAGCTTTTGGTATCATTTTGATACTAGCTTTTCTCAATTTAAGATTTCGTCTTATCAAGTTTGAAGTCCCAATTCAGTTATCAGCAAACTGCTTCTTATACTTGCAGGCAGAACAATTTATTTTCAATTTTTGCCACGCCTCAGTTGTTAAGGGGGTCTTCTCATTCAAAACCCGTTTTTTGGACCCTTTTAAAAAAATTCTTATTTGAAAACGCAAAGAATAATTGAAAACTTTTTTTATTTATTGTATTACAAAATGGTTCAAAGTAAATAAAAAAATTTTTTTTGCCTCGATACGAGGGCTGTTCAAAAAAGTAATGAGACTTCAAAGTTGGTGGTGAAAAAAAAGGTGTCGTCACGGCGGCCACGATTCCGGGTCTCGGAGCGTCCGAAATGAAAAAAAGGGGGTTATAATCAGTATAGATGTAATTCTCGGGTGAACCTCAATCTTAATTTTGTGATTTTTTTGACAAAATGGCGGCCATTCAAAAAAAAATTTCAATTTCGGGCTTTTTTTTGTAGTTTAGTGTAAAAAAAAAATAGTAAAAAATTTTTTAAAATTATGGTCGAGGTTCACCCGAGAATGGTGACAATTCTGCGTCGATTCCACTTTGTTTCATGAAAATCGGTTCAGTTGAACTGGAGATATCATGGCCGCCAGTTCGAAAAACGTGGTTTCGAGATAAACGCGCTTTAAGTTTGCAGTTGCTTGGGAATTTAGGTCACATTGGGTCACTAAAAGGACTATATCTCCTAAACTAATTCGAGTTTTCGAAAATCCTTTTGGGGGATATTTTTGAATATCCAAGCTATAAATAAATGCAAAAAAAAAAAGTCGAAAAAAAAGTTGCTCAATGAGAAGACCCCCTTAATGTCATCTAATGGCATTTGGACAAAAAGTTATATACCTTTCATTTTCCACTAATTAACAATTCGAAAGTCAAACTTTTTTTATGTTCATGCGAACTAAGGATTCGAACCAGAACCTTGGCTTCAGGGGCTCCGAGAACCGGTCCGCGAACCGAACCTTAGACTTTACAACGGGTTCAAGCCAACGGACCGAACCTCCTGCAGAATTTCAGAGGTTTGCAGCCTTGCCATCAACACATCTTTTCTTAGAAGGCCCAACTTTGGAGGCCGAGAGCTTTTTGAACAGCCCTCGCATTCACATATTTTTTAATATTGTATAGCTTTTAATAAATTTTCAAATCTTTCCCTATTTTTTTTCCACAAATTTTGAAAAAAACAGCTCAAATTCAGTCGCCTAGATCCGAAGAGGACCATAATGACACATCCGTAATATCTTTCATGGAACCTATGCTTAATTAGTAGTAAAGTAAATCAGATCTGTCTTCTTGTCGAGTACTTCGCGATCTTGATGCAAGCCATGGGATTAATTCAGAAGCTTTTATATCAGACACTTTTACAACCTGAACATCTTATCAATGTTATCGGCTTAAAGCGATTGCGCTAAGTTTCTTAACAGTACCCTAGAGTGTATTCTCAGTTGATCAGGCTTTTCAATTTTAAAACTGGTCTTATCTGTTCCAAAGTAAAGAATAGAGGATAAGCAAGTGATCAACTGAACAACTAAACTACTGAACTACTGAGCAACTGAAGAACTCAGCAATTTGGGTGAGTTGACCCACTTTGAACGAACTTTACCCTACACTTTTCGGTTGACGATATGAGGGCTGTGTCGCTAGTTCTTCGAAGAAGATGCCAGCTCCTGTGTCCTTTTCCGTCTTCGAACCTTCTGTATGGATGGAAAGATCGTTCTTCTTGATGTTATTATCTAGCTGCCATTGCTTTCTTTCCGGCAACCAGGCTCCAAAGTTGTTGTTACATTTGTGTACTGGTATATAGTAACCGCTTCTCTTTGCCTCTGCATTTATTTCTACTTCCAGTAGGATACAGCTATGGCCTGAAGTAGATGCCTGGAAAAGTTTCAGTTCCCGAATCTTATTGCGCTTCTAGCTGATTCATACTTTAGGAAAGCGACTACTGATTCCAGGATCTGAATTACTTTCAGGGCCGCCTGTGGGTTAGAGTGCAGGGATCCTGTTATTCCCAGGCAAGCTGCTCTAAGAACCTTATGGAGTTTGTTAAGGAGGGATCTGGTGTTGGCCGGACTCCACCATACCAGAGCTCCATAGATAAGGATAGTTCTGACGACCGTTGTGCATAACCAATGAATGAAAAAGACTTGCCGACTCCACCTCCTACCAAACGTCTATTTGCAGGCGTTGTAAGAGCCTTATGCCTTCTTCATTCTTTCCTCAGAGTTTCTCTTCCACTAGCGTTTCGAGTTCAAATTGACACCCAGAATTGAGAATCGATGAACACCAAGTAAATTTTGAAGGGTAAAATAGCAATACCGGCATCACAGAGGAGAAGTATTGATAACTTAAGTGTTAATTTGACGGAAGCGGAAATATCTGTTAAGAAAATCTGCAAAAGCGAATGGACTGTCTTCTTTTTTGAATGATGGGGAGTGTTATATGAGATTTAGGATGAAAACTGCTGGAGAATATGGAATTAAATTTTAAAAGGAAATTGTGAAAAGGGAACAAAAAGCAAAAGTCAGCCATGATCTCTACAAACGTTCAAAAGGAACTAGAAAGTGAATCTGATAACTACTGAAATTGAGAATTACTTATATCTTGGATTTTACTTCATCTGATTTGTCAGCTGTACAAAATTCTAAATGGTCCGTCGAGCCGGATATTCAGAAAACAATATTTTGTATTAGGGCAAAGAATGCAAAGAGCAAAATGTCTTTTTCCAGTTATAAACACTTGTTAAAAGGCTTGCCGATATCACAACCCAAAAACTCTTGTGTTGAATTTTCAAGATTTTTGTTTGGTTTAGTCCGGCTCATAACCAGTCTTCATCCCCGATTTAACTCGAATGTATTTAATATAAAAAGTTACTTTTCCTAATCCTTATCGTAGGTATTAGCTATGCCTATGAGCTAAAGGTAATTAAATGATTTTCAAAACTGTCTAGAAATGACGGCAATAGCTGATTTGGCAAGACTGCAGAGGAGTTTTCGAAGTCATGTATAAAGACATTAGCTTATTTCCAACTGATAATCAATATCAACAAGTTTGGATGACTAAGAAATGTGATATTTGCTGAAAATAGCGCCGAAAATTTGTTTACAGACCCACAAGTTGTGAACCAAGGTTAAGTCCAAGTATATAGGTTAAATACCGATTCTCAACCTCCGGACCGGACTTTCGTCAGGACTGAAAATACTTTTAGCAATGTAGATCATATTTTAAGATGTTTCAGGATCACAATTAGCTTATATTTTACGAGCTTCCAAAGTAAATTCTGAGACTGTAAGAGGGTAAAAAACTCTTAAGCAATTACCTACGCGGTAACATGTTACGCCAGATCTTTCAGGTTCCATTGTTTTTTTTTTTTAGGGGCCCGATCCATGTTCTTTCTTCTTCCATTCTCTTGAATATTATTTAAAGTATTGAATTAATTAATTAATTTTCTAATAAAAAAGAGTAAGTCATAGAATATTAAATTCCGAACTTAGCAATTGATCAAATTTTGTTTTGAGTTAAAAAACTGATTGGGTTTTGCTTGTGCTTATCTTGAATAATCTATAAATAATTTTAGAGAATTTGAGCTTAAATTAGTTGTAGGATTAAATGTCGGTGAGAAATTGTTAGTCGAAATTCTCAGTAACACTAACCCCACTTGATTGATAAGTAATAAAGCTAACCATTTGTTTTTAACTGGAACTTTACTTTGCCTATTCACTACTTTCCATGTACATACAAGTAAATATATTGGTCTCCCATAAAAGAGTCCAGCATTGTTTTGGACTCCAACACGTCATGGTCGTAACCATAATGTTTACTGCCCCTATGCCAACTTTATCTGCACTCTGGCAATCCCCCCCATCAACTAAATTTAGACTTGATTATTTACCAGCTGTCATAAATTGCCACATACGCACGATGATGGCAAAGTCTTCCTCCACCGACAGTACCTGATTACGCACGACTGCGTAGGAAATCTATAAATGTTGAGTCTCATATTTGCGCCATGACTGATGATTGTACCAACCAGACACTTGAGGCTTTTTAATTGCTGTTTTTTGTTTCGTTTTTTACTACTTGAAAACTTTTGTCAATATCATTTAGTGGGCATCGTAAAGATTGCCAAAGCCTCCACTTGAGACTGTGGAGAGTCATTGTGCCTTTTTTTTTGTACTTTTTAGCCAGTCAATTTGTTTTGTGTTGAGTGTTTTATTAATTAAAGTGCTTACTTGGGCACAGCTCTAGCTTATTTTTGGGGCCTTTCATAAATCATGATTCCAGTCGCCGGTTGCTGTTAATTAAAAATAAAACGAGTTGGCGCAAGGCTTAAGCCCTTTTTAATGAAAATTAATAAGGGAGCTGGCTGCCGGCTGAAGGTCAGTTTTTAGTTTCCAGCTAAAGTTAAAGATTTACTCGGGGGCAGCTTAGAGGCTTGGCCTAATGATTTATGCAGGAGCACACCTCCGAGTTCGTTTCCCCTCCTTTTTCGACCAGCTGAGGTATTTGCATTAAAATTTCATTTCAACAGTGAGCCTGCTTATCAGGGCATGTTTAGCCCGTTAAGTGGCAACTTTTTTTATGACACATTTTCCCAAGGGGGCCCTGATAAGACGTAAAGTTTCTAGTTTTACCCCCCTCCCAGCAAAGTCATAAAGTGGAAGCCTTTAAATATTTTAATTACACTTAATTTATGGCCAAATGTTTTTGTTCTTTTATGAGTGTTTTTGTGTCGGGTAACACCTTGGAAAAAGTTTTGGAATTCTATTTATAGGAAATTTAACAAACTGAAGGCGTTTTAATGAAAAGAAGGTTGGCTTTGGCTACTTCAAGTGTGAGAAGGTTCGATTAGGTAGTTTAATTAAAAAGTTTGGGCTTGAACAGGTTTTGGGACTTGGATATTAATGAGACCTCTTATTGTTTTTCTAGGCTAACAATATACAGGGCAACCCATGTAGCATGAATATTTATATGGCTTCCGCTGTTCTCTACCGCTCAATTTATGGCAGGAGTTTACCAAGATGAAAGTTTAGTCATTAGACTGAGCTTCCCTTTCAGCCTTTGGGCTGCTTGAATGCAAAACTAGTGTGACATATGCGGGTAAGACCGCATTTTAGTCACAGTCACACACAACGCGACAGCGATTCCTACCCGCGTGTGTGTGTGTGAGTACGTGAAGTGGAAGTCTGAGTCTGGGACTGGGACTGGGGACTGGAAGTTGTATGCTCACTGCACCGGGCATAATTGAGTTTGTTTCAAATGCTTTTTACGTAGCACGACCAACAAAGGCAAACATTCATTGTTGTTGTAGTTGCCATCTCTGGTCTGTGGGTCGCTCGTTGTTGGCTCTGCTCTTGGCACTTTTCGACATCGCCGTCGTCGGCAACGGAATCTTAATGAATTTTACGAATTTAACATGCTGTGCACTTCAAAAGGCACATGTTGTGTGGCAGGGGGGAGACACGCATGTCGCCGATAAGTGTGTTTGTCGTGCCATATATAAAATTATTACTTTCGACATGCATGCAACTAAGTACATACAACATCGACAACAACAACAACATACAAACGACATTCAAGGCATACCCAATTGCAAAACTCTGTCTTCAATCGTACGAATGACACAACTTTAGAATAGCATGCGAAAGGAAATTCCTTGGGAAAACTTAAGAATTACTTGATTAAATGCTATTGAATTGGAGTCACTGCGATGCGTTGGAAATTGACCATGGGAAAAATTGGATAAAAAAATAGGGGAAAGTTAACTTCGGCTCGGCCGAACTTTGGATACCCTTGCAGCTTCCATTGAAAACAAAAAAGTTTTTCAAGCTAAGACTACTTTTCGGACTTTGCTATATAGATGTCTGATTTCGACCAATCTTGGTGAAATCATGGAAAAGCATAATACACTGTTAATTTCGAAATTTGGAGGCGATCCCATTTAAAACAAGAAAGTTTTTTTCACTAGAACTTCTTTTTCGACCGATCATTCATACTGCAGCTATATGCTATAGTCATCCGATTTTCATAAAACTTTTTAGAATTGTGTAAAAGTATATAAAATAAGTGAATGCCAATGATAAGGACATTTTCAAAATAAACAAAAAGTTTTTCTCACTAGAACTATTTTTTCAACCGATCGTTCCTATGGGAGCTATATGCTATAGTCATCCGATTTCCACCAAACTTAATGTGAAAATCATGTGTAAAAGGATTATAAAATAAGAAATACGCCAATGATAAGGACGTTTCCATTAAAAACAAAAAAGTTTTTCTCACAAGGACTAATTTTTTTGACCGATCGTTCCTATGGGAGCTATATGCTATAGTCATCCGATCCGGCCGGTTCCGACAAATGTGCAGCCTATGTGTACCGCAAGACTTCGTGCAAAGTTTGGTGAGGGCTTAATAGCTTTAAAACTGACGGAAAAGATAGCATAGAAACAGACAGACGGACGGACGGACAGACGGACAAGGCTAAATGAACTCAGCTCGACATACTGATCAAGAATAAATATACTTTATGTGGTCGGAGATGCTTCCTTCAATGCGTTACAAACATCCGCACAATTTTATAATATCCTCTGCAAGGGTAAAATAGAATCGGAAAGTTAGTTTTGGCAACTGTGACAGATGGAAGGAGAGTCTGCGTTATGTATCAATTCAGCTCGTTCGGTGTCAGAGTCGGAGCCTTCTGTGCGATATAAAAATATGGATATAGCGTTATAATTCGCAATTTCAACTTAAAAATTAATCAAAAATCGGCTATAACTTTCCGCCTAGAGGTAAGTAATGAGAACGTTCGAATTTCCCTTCAAGAAATTCACCAGAACCTTCTGGACATATTTAGTATTCAGTATTCTTTATCGATCCGCTGAAGGAATTTTAAAGATCGGATGAACGATATTCGAGTTATAAGGAAAACAAACAATTACGGCTGCCGGTCGCAACGGTGCACAGGTACAGAGTATGCTATAGTCGGGCTTGAGCGATATGTTAGTGGGACTCTTGAACGTGGACATTGGGTTCTATGGGGAGTAGGATAAGTTGGTCAGGACATCTACCACACGGACTCGATCATCAGCACCAGGATAGGTTTGCTGGATTCTGCCAAGTCGCCATTCATTGAATGGCAAGTTGTCCTATTTAATAACAACCATATCGCCCGATTGGAGGTTTCTCGTTGGAAGTTTCCACTTCTTTCCAACGGAAACAGAACTGCTGGTTCAGAGCTTTGAGACGCTGCCATCGGTTAATTATGGAAATAGCAGTCTCTTTAATTTCTGGCTCTGCAATGCTTAGAAGAGGACGGCCTATTAGGAAATGGCCTGGACTTAGGGCCAATAGATCAGTCTTAAGTTAAGACAAGCTTCGATTTTCGATAACAAGGTCGATAGTTCTTCGAAAGTGTACTTGAAGGAGGAAGTGGACTTATAAAAAAGTGCCTTAAAGCTTTTCGCACCAGCTTCCCACAAGCCACCCATGTGTGGAGCACTGGTGAATTGAATCGCCAGGATAAGTTCTGATGGCTGTATGTGGACATGACATTTGTCATAGCTGCCTCAAGGAAATCACAAGAAATTGTTTTTGAGGCCCCCACAAGGTTTTTACCGTTGTCGGAAAAGACTTGCTGAGGGCAGCCTCGTCTCGCCACAAACCGAACAAATGCAGCTAGGAACTTTTCAGTTGTGAGTTCAGAGGTGCTGAAGCACACAAAAACGCAAACGTACCCTTTCGTGATGAGGCAAGTTCGACCTGTGTAGTTTTTAATATCGAAAGGTCCAGCGAAGTCGACACCTGTGTGAGTAAATGGTCGAGAAAACGTGGTTCTCTCTACACATCTCTTACACATAATGATCGATGCCATTTCTCTATCAAGCCTTTTGACTGTGGATGATATGCCGTGGTATGAATACGTTTGTTGCCCACCAAGTCGCCGAGTGCCTTAAAAAGGGCAGACTCAAATTGAGATCCTTGATCTGTGGTGATCGTATGGGGCCAGCCAAATCGTCAGATCCAATGCGACCAGAATATTGAAGCCACTGTGTCGGCAGTGATATCTTTTGAAGGAACTGCTTCCAGCCATCTGGAAAACCGGTCGATCATCGTGAGACAATAGCGGTATCCACTTACTTGAGGCATGATTACGATATCCAAATGTACGTGGTCGAAACAGTTATCGCGCATGTCAATCTTTTCAGGAATAATTTTGTTTTGACATTGTATTTTGGCTCGTTGGCAGCTCACCATACATACTTTCGTCGTATTTGTCGCAATGTGGATCTGCCACTCGGATGTGAAAGGCCTTGTACAGAAGCGAAAACATCATACTGCATGGATTGAGGCATATATGGTCTGTTTAATCCAGTAGAGATGTCGCATAATACCATTACACGCTAACAGAATTGACGAAAGGTAAATGACGCTTCGAAGAGAATTGGCGGCTCGCGATGGCACGGTGTGGTATCGATAACTAGCCACTTACATCGATAGGTGGCTGCAGTTATCGGCACATGGAACGACTCGGTGATGCCACAAAAGAACAGAAAAGGCGCCATCTATTGGTCAGCTTTGGAAATAAATCAGCTAGCATTGTTCAAAGCGAAAAAGAAATAGTTGTATAAAATCATTTTGCATGCAAGCTTTCCTCTATTTTTAATCATATATTGAATAACCATAATTGCTGAGAGTTTTGAAGCGCCAACATTGAAGTTTTTCTCACTAAGAAACATTTTTTGGCCGATCGGTTTTATAGGATGTACACTCAGAGGAAAACTAGAGAATTTCATACTTGGATCTAGTATGTATTAGTATTGGAGGGGGAGAGGGGCAGCCACACCACCATTTTGTACTCAAGAGTTCTTATAGACGTCAGCACCATTCTCACTTGATATCGTCCAAATTTATTTATAAACTGCGCGGCGAGTGGATTGTTTTTTCCCCCAAAAACCCCAAAAAACCTTGATGCAGTGACAGCGGGTTCATCGCTAATCTTTCAAATGTGCTTGCTCTCTTTTCTCAGTTACTTTTCCTCACCCTCCTCGCCTAAAAACACCAAACAGAACGAATTTAGCTCGATTTCAAGCTCGAAATTCTTAAAAATTCAAGAATGAATACATTTTTTTCAAGTGCGTTCGTACTTAAATTATTCGTTCTACTTTTTTTTGGTGTAGTATCCAATTTTGTCAAAACTTAAGCAGGCCATCCACACACGAATTCGTTCGTCGAACTTGTTTGGTTCGACGAAATGTTCGTCGTTAGTGGAGGTGTTCGACTCAAAAATCTGCCCCGAACACCTCCACTAACGACGAACATTTAGTTGAACCAAAAAAATTGGACGAACAAATTCGTGTGTGGATGGCCTGCTTTAGCAAATAAATTTGAACTGTCCGCAACAACTCAACGCTTTGTGTTCAAAATCCAACTTAAAATTTATTAGATATATACGAACTTTGGGGGTACAAGGTATATTATAGTCGGGCTTGACCAAGAAGAACTTTTAATGAATGAGTAAGAAAGACTTCTTAAAGCATACTCAGATTATAAGAAATTCAAATATTTATTTGAAGGGCTTTTTGTCTCTAAGAACAAAGGTGAATTTCTGTCAAGTATTAGGAAATTAATATTCATACTTTCTATATTAACTTTTCAAGAATTCACGAGAACTTTGTGTGTTTATTATATTAGACAAATTTCTCAAAAAAAAAAATTTGTAAATTTCATGGATTATGCATTATGACTAATCAACTAAGACCGACAACTTGTTAATTGACCCCCAAGACATTTCCCAATGGGGTCATTCAAATGCTGATTTCATAATCTAGCCGTTTACTTTGCCCACATTTAATGCTCGTGATTAAAACAACCCAACTCATATGTACTTTGAATTCTGTTCAAACATTGGTTTTTATAATCTCATGCCCATTGGCCTGACTTCAGGCATAACAATCGCATTAGTCGCTGTGTAGCGCAGACCTTTGGGTCGCAGGAAATACACACATCGTCGCATTACTAATAAAATAAACAGCAAATAAAGTTAATAGCATTAAAGTTTAGAGAAGAAGTGAAAAAAACGCGCTAATGAGCAAAGCCAATTAACGGTTGAATACAAATTTCAAAATCAAACACAAAAACGCTTTAGCCCAGGCCGAGGCAGGCAGTAGGTAGGCCAAGTCCGAGTTTTCTTTATTCGACTTCGACCGCAAATATTTGTGCCGCTTTTCGTTAAATATCATTATGAGTTTTTTTCTTCTTTTTTCTGTAAATTGTTTGAGCATGACGTAGCGTTCCGTAATTGCACTGAAAACCCAATGAAACGAAATTTAATTTTCGAGTCTGTGCGACATTTGCCTGGCACGACATTTGCATTTATTTATTTGTCATTCATTGTTCGTAATTCGTTGTGCATGCATTTTAGTTTTATTTTCGATTGTTTTTAATGTCCGCTAAATTTAATTAACAACTTTTGCTGCACTCTGTGGATAATTTTTATTAGCCCCGCAGCACAAAGGCCTTCTTAATTAAACGCTGAAAATGTTTCATAATTGGATGAACACAGCAAAGTAGACAAAAAATAATTCACCTCAAATTTTCTGCTGAGCATAAATTTTCAGCAACGTGGCTTAAAATGATTTTGTTCATATTTTTTGTGTTAATTGCTATTTTTTTTTATTCTGTCTTGATAGTCATTAAATTGTTTAATTATAAATCATTTGAGTTCGATTTGCTGTTTTTTTTTTGGTTTTTGGCGGGTTGCCTCGTGGAAGGTCTCACGCATGGCGAAGGTGAAACTCAAATCGAAAGCGTATTTGAGTGGCTTACATTTCATTAAACGCTGGCTTAAGCGCATTTAAAATGTAAAATTATACATACCAAAATTTATTTTATGGTGTATGCAAATATTTTGAAAGTTGAGAAGCTTGCGCTTTTGGTTATACAGCACGTTGGAGGTTATTACACACGCATTATGATATATCATATTTATTAAAAATGAGAATTATTACAGTGCCAGCAACTGTTTTTTTTTAACTCATCAGGGAAATATTTCTGCTAATTCAGGATTTCCATACATCATATAATTGAGTTAAAGTTCGAAAATATTTAAAAATTGATAAGTAATGGACACCCCCAAATGTTACATTTTCTCTCAGTATCTTCATATATAAAATACAAATTAAAAGCCGGCCATGTGACATCGATCGAAAAACATGCCACAGAAAAGAAAATGGTATTATCTGAGGTCAATATTATATTTTTTCGTATCATTAAAAAGCCGATATGATAAAGTTGACAATGACCTTGTCGAAAATATCAAGTTGATATTTCGAGCATTGATCTTTTATAATATCATTTTGACCCAATAAAAAAATTTCGGAAATGTCGTGTAATTCCTATATACTACCCAACACTACACAATTAGGGTACTCACGACCCCTTGTTGAGCTGCGGAAAAGTTGAATTGAGAAATTTTTCAAAATTTCAATTTCAAAATACACTAGCCCGAAGTTCCACAACTAAGCAGCCCTGCCCCCTTACTAGTTGAGCACTATTTCTCTGGTTGAAATGAAAAATTCGAGTGTAGGTAAACAATACAAAAAGTGCTGCCCATTACTTGCCTGAATTCCTATAGCACATTTGGTTAGCATTTCCGTATTGCCGGCATTCATGGCCTTTGACTAAAAGGCAGCAAGACTAGGGTTTAAATCTCAGTAAGGCATATTATTTTTTTTCAAGCAATTTCAATAACAATATCACTTATTGCAAATTGAACAAAGAACTTAAAGATTTCTTCTCTTCATGGTATTTCTTTAGCCTTCTCTGCAAGTTTTATCTCCGTTAAGTATAATAATCAATGTGTAAGCGCCAGAGATCTGCAACGAGACATCACGAGTACACTCACTCAGCGCTCAAGTCGTGTCAAGCTCGAGTTTCGCCCGTAGATAGACCGAGTTGACCCTTTGTTGCTAAAATCTAAGTTAGCTGCGAGCCGTCTTAAGTAAAGTTCGCTTAGTACAAATACTCGTGATGATTCGTAGCTTCGGCCGCGAGTCACCGCGAGTACTTGTTGCCGAAGTCAAAGATCTGCAGTAAGCTGTTACCATCAACGCTTGTAAACAATCGTCACGAGCACACAAAAAACAACTTGCGAGAGCAAAAGATCGCCTTTTTATACTCTGTACCAGAGGTACACAGAGTACATTAAGTTTGTGCAAATGTAAGTAACAGGCAAAAGCAAGCATCTCCGACACTATAAAGAATATATATTCTTGATCAGCATCAACAGACGAGTCGATCTAGCCATGTACGTCTGTCCGACCGTCTGTTTGTCCGTCTGTCCGTATGAACAAACAGATCTCAGAGTTGGTAAGAGATAGAGGTTTGACATGTATGGAACATATGATTCTTATACTTGCAGGCAGATCAAGTTTATTTTCAATTTTGGCCACGCCCCATTCCCGCCCCCGCAATATCGAAAAAACGTCATATCTCCCACAGTTTTATAGATAGAAGGTTCAAACCTTTTGGATTTAGTATTCGGGATTCTTTATCGATCAGCTGAAGGAATTTTAAAGATCGGATGAACGATATTCGAGTTATAAGGAAAACAAACTATAATACGCAGCACGGGCTTGACCGACTATCTTTCTCTTTTTTTGTAGTCTAGTGTAAAAAAAAACAAAAATAGTTGTATCTAAAAGTTGGAGGTTGGAGGCCAGAATGACGACAATTCTGCGTCGTTTGACACCTCATTGAACAAAATCGGTTAGTAGTTTTGGCTGAATCGCGGCCGCCTTTAAAAAAGTGTTTCGAGCGCCCTTACTGTATCCTACTATTTGAGTTTTCGAAAATCTTTTGAAATATTTTTTGAATATCTGAACTATGAAAAAAAAAAATTGATTTTTTCCTGCTCAACTTGTACTACCCCCTTAAAAGACTCCGTCGGACGGTATTAATTTTTTTTTGAACTGTGTAATCAACAGAAATTAACAAAGATTTTGTATATGTATGGACGCAGCTTTTGGATACTCAGATAGACTGATTCGACGGCCTCCCGGCACATCTCATCAGTGAGAATCAAACGGTGATATCAGCAAGCCGTTTGTAAATACCTATTTATTTAAGCAAGGCGGAGAGTTAAAGCTTGAGCATTATAGGAATGAAAGATCCCAATTAATTCTATTTTAAGCTATGTGCTGAAGGTTTCCCAATATGTTAAATCTTTGTTGGATTGGCCGCTGTAGTTCAAATGTGATCAAGTCTGATTGGCGACTTTCTTTAAAAAGTTTGGTAAATTTTTCACTAACACTTTTCTGTGCCTGCACTAATGGTACTGCTTTTTATTTGTTCTACAATTTTCTAGTATAATTTCTACAACTTTTCTTGAAAGAATATTTGCAGCTTGAAGAGTTTTCTCCTTAGTTAATTTTTATAAAAAAAAAGTTTTACTGCAACGGAAGCTGTCAACGAATCAAGCAAATAGTCGAAAGGCAAACAAACACAAATATTTCAGCAAAAATGTGTGTGTTTTTTTTTACCAATTTATTTATTTACGAATATGTGTGAATACGTATGTGTTGTATAGATATATATGTGTGTATACATTCTTTATATCTGACAGAACGTTGCGTGCTCTAATGCCAAGCGTTGTCTGTTACTTTTCAGTCGCTTGGGGTGTTGGTTGGTTGTTTTTTTTTATTATTTGTTTTCCATTTGGCTTATTTTTTTTTTTTTTTGTCTTTTGGCACTTGGAAATGATTTGTGGCGGTGGCAAATGCTGTTCGTTGTTGTCCGAATCTTGGACTGCTGCGGGCCATAGTCGTCGGACAAAGAAAGCAACGTGTGGGCGTGCAGGCGGGCGGCCCACACAAGCGTCTGCCGGGAGACAAGAGCCAACAACACAGCCAAGAGGAGGCGCAAATCTCGTTTGTAGTTTAGCACAAATTTCATTTCATCTTGGCTGCTGATAACTAAGCAGCCAAGTATTTGTCTCGCCGGGGAACGTGGGTTGGGGTTGGCTCTGTGTCTATGCCATGGTATTTGTGACAAATGCGTGCGAAAATAAATTCTCTTTGAATGCAGCCACACCCAGATACAGATAAAGATACAGATACAACAGATACAAACTCCGAGTCAGTTGCTGCTGGGCCGTTTTAATTGCTCAGCGCTTAATTTGTCATTAGCCTTTGGCTTGGCATCTTTCCTATGTATCTTGCAGATACATTTTGCCCACCCTTTGTGCCTGTTCAATTTCCTGCACAATTAGTTACAGCCGGGCAAAATAATTTGTAAAAAGTTCTTCATTTTGGTTCTTTGGCTTCCTGCTGGTTATCGACTGTCTAATGCAGCCGCCCCACAAAAACTTTCCACTTTCCATGCTAGCCATTTTCTACGGTTTTTATACGCCAGTCTTTTTCTCTCTCTCGTTGGCATTGACGTTTTGGCCTGGCCTCTGCCTGCCGCTGCTGCTGCTTCTTTATGTAAGAATGCTTACATGGCTGGGGCCCAGTATCTTGCAGATACTCATAGTGCTCGTAATGCGGATGTATTTATCACACGTCTGCCAGCATCTGCAAGATACTTTAATCGCTCAACGTATTTGAAATATTTTCAACATTTTCGGTTCAAAGTTTTTCATGAGTAATTTTTAAAAGCCATAAAAATGCCAGAGACAAACGTACAATCGGGGAAGCGGAACGAAAGCAAAGGCAAGCAGTGTGAAAACGAGGGTTGCCTTTCATATACCAACGAATGAAATTGTTTCTGGTATCATTTCTAACTAAATAGTCCCTGTCGAAAATCGTTATAAATCCATTTTTCTGACTAAGCTTGTGCTAAACAATGCCCAATTGTTTATGGCAATTTCAGAATCAGACAAGAAATATTAAAGACCACCCCCTGGGTTTTCAGTTTCAGCTGCTGCTACAGCTACCTGGCGTAGTCAACCAACCCACACAGGTGATTGATAAGGCTTACACTCGCTGTTGGGCCACAGACAATGCCTTTGGCACAATGAAAATGCAGATCTGCTAGAGATACGCGCGACACTTTTGAGCTGGCCTACCTAAGCATTTTAGCAAATATACTTCTATACATTTCGTGCCTGATTTTCCAGCTCAGTTGGCCCTACCCATCTCCCGTTTCCCATTCAATCAGCTGTGACTGTGATCGAGCGGACAGCCTTCGCTTTTCGCCCTGCTTGAACAATTGCGGGGCATTGTGCAAAGGCAAAGTCCTCGTCCCATTTAGTTGTCGGCTGTAATTCAAAGCTGTTTTTTTTTCTTCGCTTTTTTATGCTTCCATCATATTTAAATTACTTTATTTCCACTTGGCAGTCATTCTGTGTGCGTCATCTGCAGTTCATAAGCTTCGTCTCCGCACACAATGAAGCCGTAAGTCTGCGGATCTGTATCTGTGGGATGCGATGCGAGAGCTTGGCACATTTTAGTTATACGCATAATTTTGTTAAGTTCTCATTTATTATAATAACCACAGATCCGACGAGTTGCCCAACAGTTGACTCTTATCTGGATGAAGTAGAACAATGCGGGTCAGTTGAATAGAAACTACAGAGAGGGAAAATCAAAAAAACCGGATCCCTTTTGCTTTTCTTTTGTTGAGGCTGTATGAATGAAAAGGTTTCCAATAGCAACGATAATAATTCAAAATTACAACCTTGAAAATGTCTTTGAATTGGGACAATGAATGCTCTCAACGAGATTTTGTTGTTCCGCCCAATAACAAAGTGCTACAAATTTCACTAAAGTAAAACTAGTAGGAAAGTCAATCAGGCTCGACTTGAATATACTCTGTATCTGCGAGAGTGTTTGGTCTGTATGTATTATGCTGCAGCGCTGCGGCAGCGATCTTTCTTTTGCTCATAACTTGACTACTGTTCATCCAATCTTTACCAATTCTTGCCAAATATGGCTAATTAAGCTTAAGGCTGTGATTGCATAGAAAGGCACTAAACAATCAGAATTCATAAGCAACCGCCTACTGAAGATTGGAGTTGCACATTCATGAAATTGTACTGTTCAGACATCAAGCTCTTTTTTGTACATCAATACATAAGTTGCTTACAGTTTTGAACAAACGCAACAATTTTTTTAAGTTAAATCAATAGTTGCTTTCCTTTTAATCTAGTATTTAGCATGGACGTAAAAACGGAAATTCCAAAAACATTAACTCATTGGATTTCTGAATATGGGTTTTAACGACCTGTTTGGATTTTAGTCAAAGTGAATGTTATAAGGCACAAGGTCGAGGTTTGATTATAGTTCAATAATCAACCAGAAAAATTCAAACCTCGACCTTGAAAATGCAAACCTCAAACATAGCCACAGCTACTGTTCATGTTCATATGTATTCTCTGTTGAATTTTCTGATTGATTACCCAAGGCAACAAATCTCGACTTTTTCCAATATATTGAAGGGTTGGTTGTGATTCTAGATGATTTTCGTGTGCTAAGCAAGACTACGTTTTCAGAAATTGCCCATTACGTCGAGATTTTTAGTAATTTGCGCTTAAAGTTGCCTATTTTGAACCTTTTTAGAAGCGTTTTTCGGGGAATCCTTTATATTATTTGGACTCTCAATAATACCTTCGGAAAGTACCCATCCTTAGCTTTGAAATGAACTATCCCAAACAATTATGCGATTTTTTTAAATGCTGTGGGTAGGGTGAATGGCTGCTGTGCTGTATTTTATGTTAAGTACCAATATTTGATCGACTATATGATCGATTGCTGCACAATCACTGATAAAAGATATAAAGGAGTCAGAAAGAGCAATTATCTGGTTGTACTTATTGTGGCTTGGTGTGGTGCAGCAGGTAGTGTATCTGCCTGCTGAGCAAGAGGTCGTAGGTTCGATCCCTCCTCGGGACATATTAAGAAACGGAGAAAATGAGAAACACACAAGCCAAAAGATTGAGAAGAAGATAGCTCGTTTTGGATCTTTGGGGCTTTGTGCGGATCTACCGGGCGTACGGTTATCCCAAACAGAATGCCGGACTGGTTAACGAAATTTCCCAAGCCGATGGCTTCCTGAAATCGCCTGGCGGATGGCTGACCCAAAAATCTTCCGTACGGAAAATCTGGTACTGCTTTGCGGATTGACAGACACTTCATTTACGAGCTTCTGGTAGTTTTGTGCTTGATAGGTCAGGCCGATGCTTATCCTTAGGCTAACTATATTTGTATGAGCCCCAGTACCCCCAGTATTGTGCCGATCCGGTCACCTGACGGCTTGCTTTCGGCAGCACCAGGCACAAAAAAAACAACTGAGTAAGTACTTCCAAGAACAAAAAGAACTTAAAATTTTTACGTTTATAAACTCTATCCCGATCGATCTGGAACTTGTCGCAATCTACAGGGACAATGGAATTACTAAAATTATAATTTTTTAAAAACACAAATATGTGCAATTTTAGTTTCCAATACAAAAAAAAAACAAACCAAAACGATAAATTGTATTGAGTCTCTGATAAGCTCTTGATTCAACAACGAACCATCTTGGATTTGGATTTAAGAATGGTTGATCTTTGTTTTGAGTATGCAACGCTCTAGATTCAAGAGTGAACCATCTTACTTAACCTGGTCAGCTCATTGTTCAAGAATGAGCATGTTCAGCTCTACATTCAAGAATTATTCTATTTGACTTAAGAATTTTACGTATTCGTATCAAGTTATTAAACCAGGAACAGGAAATTTGTTCTTGGATCAATACGAGTTTGGGCCAAGACTTTTAATTCCTACGATACTTTTGACATCGAACATTCTTGATCCAAGTATGAAGTTCTCTATTTTTCCTTTGAGTGCACAAATCTGACAATTTCACCCAAGCACGAACAATCAGAGAAAAAATACTGAGTTTTATACTTGGATCAAGAATGTTTGATTTCAAAAGTTCGATAAGTATACAAATTCTTGATCCAAAAGCGAAATTTTTGATCCTAGTATAAATTTTTGATGCTGTTTTCCTTGATCCTTAACCATGCACGAAACATTCTCATATCAAATAGAAAAATTCTTGAATCAAGTGGTAAACGTACTCAAATCTAAGATTGCTCATTCTTGAATCATGAGCAAAGTGCATTGTCAATAAACAAGAATGTTCGTTCTTGTATCAAGAGATCATTAGGTTCTAGAGGAAGATCATTCCCTCTTGAATCAAAAGCTCCACAGATTCAAAAGTAAGGCCGCCCATATTCCAATCAAACAACAATTTAAAATCAGGGAAATGGGAAAAGGGATCATAAAGTTGTGCAAAAGTATGTAACAGGTAGAAAGAAACATTTGCGACCCTATAAAGTTTATATATTCTTGATCAGCATCAACAGCCGAGTCGATATAGCCGTCTGTCTGCTTGAACTCGTCGATCTCAGAGACTATAAGGTATAGAGCCAGAAGGTAGGTGTATACCATACCCATAACAAGTTTGTTTTTTAATTTGGAAATTTACCCCCTTCCCCTTATAACCGGAAAAAACTGTCTGTCTTTCTATATGAATGTCTCGATTTTAGAGACTATAAGAGATAGAGCCTTGTAGGTAGGTGTATACCATACCCAGATCAATTTTGTTTCAGACTTGGAAAAATGTTCACCCTCCACCATTTAACCGCAAAAAACTGTCAAAAACATAATTAAATTAAGTTAGAGCTTCGCGACTTAATATATATCAAGAAAGGCCGTATATCTGTCTATTCTGGGAAGATCATTAAGATCGGACCAAACACACCGACATTCAAGACTATAAAATTCTATCAAAATCCATTTTGAGTTTTGGGCTGGAAGTCTTATTTCATTTGTAAAATGAATTAAGGCCCCGCGGTCTAATTTCCTTTTTGACATCGCGGCCTAAATTCATTTTGAAAAATGATTTTAGACCGCGCGGCCAAGTTTCATTTTGTAATCGCGGACTTAATTCATTTTGAAAAATGAAAGAAGGCCGCGCGGTGTAATTTCATTTTGTGATCGCGGCCTAAACTCATTTGCAGAAGTTAGGCCGCCAAACAAAATGCACCGCGGCCCAAATTCACGCGAAGTTATGTATGAAATATTTTTGCTCTATGGAGAGTCAAACACATAACATCTAGGGAACAGGGTGTTTTGGAGTCGGGACACTCGACTTCAGATCCCTCGCTAGTTTGTTTTAATTTATTTTATTGGAAGTCAATTGTCAAACTATGTAGCAAGTTTTAGCCGGCTCGAGAAACACTACACCACAAAGGGGCAACAGTCTTTGCCTGTCAATGGTCATTCCAATAGCCGTATCTCCATGTTAGCAAAGCTATAACTGCTTGGGAATTACAAAGCAAAATGAGTGCAAAAATCGATGGCGTTTCCCAACACTCCCTCTCCCATAAAAAAACGAAACTGTGTGAGCGGACTTATCGCTATTCTCACGACTGTGCTTGCTCTCCTCTCTTAATCTCTTTACCTCACTCTCCTCGCCTAAAAACGCTAAACTGAGAACGAATTTAGCTCGAAATTCGTTCATAATATTTTTTAAGGATAAGGTTTAAATACAGCAATTTTTTCATTCTTGCGCTCAAATTAAGTACCGGGTCCATTAGGAAAGACCATGGGAACGATTCTTTATTAAACCTAAGTAGAATATTAAAGGGTTAAACATTCGAGAAACAAATGTTTTTTTTTTTTTTATTGGTAAAGTATCCTTTAATAACTAGCCTTCTGCTACCCTTTTTTGGCCGCTTATGCTAGTGTGATATTGGGTTTTAACAGTACTTGGCAGTGTCCATTTGGGTTTACCGATAAGTGTTTTAATGTGGGTATTTAGTGAGAAAGTGTAAAAATTTGGTGTAAATGGTGACCTGCTAGAGTCGCCGTGACTTAAGGTCCTTGTGTAAGACTCTCTTTAACTTTTCCTTTGACGTACACCTTGGATTCTCCGTCTTCTTAACAAGTTTTTAGCCAGTTTGTTGGGGTGGTGAGATAGCTAGTCAAGGTAAATGGCGGCCTGCTTGTTGATAACATCTCCAACCATGGGAACCCCAAGGTCCTTTCCATCCCTGATTCTCAGGTACCATTCAGCTCCCGTAATGCGTCTAAGGACTTTCGCCTGGACCACTCTAATCTTTCTGTGGTGATTTTGCCCAGGAACCATCAAGACGTTGAACTGGGAACAGTACCGCAGTAGCTTTCTCCAGCATTCGGTCTGAGTCTGAGTGGGGCAAGGACCTTCTTTACTCTGTTAGCAACTCTGCGGTATATTCTGTGAATCCGGGGGTCATTTGTGCTGATATACTCCCTCCGTGGCCGCTTTTTAAAATAAAGCAACTCCTCAGCAGCAGGTTTGAGTCCAGTAGGAGTCCTCCGGGTTGATAAGTTTGACCAGTGGGAGAAGTAGTCTTCAGGGCAGCTTGTTTTACTTTATTTAGGAAGATAGAAACAGCATCTTCGACATCCTACGTGGTTTGTACCTCCATATTAAGGTTGACGGAACTCGCCAACTCGGTTCGGAAGGTTTGGATGTTGGATCCAGATAGGAGTAAGAATTGCCTTTTGGGGATTCTTTGTGGGGACGTGTGGATGGTAGCCAGAATAAGAAGATGATCTGAGGATAGTTCGTACTCCTCCTTCACAGTAAGTTGGCCGGCTTGAAACCCTTTGTATATGAAAAAGTCAATAGCAGAGGGTGTGCTTCTTCGGTTAGAGGGGTAGTAGGTCGGACGTCCAGTAGCCAGAACCTGTGCGGATGAGTCCGTGATGGCATTAAAAAGCGCTGTACCACGGTTTTCTGCTCTAAAGTTGCCCCATAATCGATGTTTGGCGTTAAAGTCACCTCCTACAGTAAACTTCTGTCCAAGTTGGTGCAGGAATCTGTCAAAATCAAATGTTACCAAATGCCCATACAAAAGTACTCAAATACTAAAACTTTTTTAAAAACTGGAATCAAATGCATTTGCTTGGCTTTGTTCGGGGTCACGTTTAGTTTCTTCAACATGAATTCTGAAAATTAAAATCTAAAATTTAATTTCCACATTTGTTTCCTGTAAGCAAAATGGATGTTATTCATTTGAGCAGAACTGTATTGGCATTTTGCCTTTTACACGAAAAACCATATTCTGCCAACAATGTGCGTTAAGCATTTTTCGTATGAACCATTAAATTCCCAATGTTGGTTTTGCTCTGGTGTTTCGCCTCATTTTCATTTCGTTGCGCACAGCTGATGAATGACAAGCCATTGGGCGAGCACCCCCAACCCCCGCAACCCCCTCCCCCCCACAGCCACCGTCCGTTATTATGGCATATTTAATGTGCGAAATTAAGTGTTGTTATATCTATAGGAATTATTTCATCAAAATTAAGTAGCACATAAATTATTTGTGCATGGCGCTGCTTAAACATTGCCTGTGTGTGTAAGAGTGTGAGTCGTTGTCAAGGTTAAAGTGTGGCAACAGTTGGCTGGAATGATGGAGGAGGTCGAAAAGTGCTAAAACATTCGAAACTGACTCACAGCCAGAATTGATAGCCTCGGGGCAGCTCCCTGTCGGAGAGAGCTTAATGTCATTTGGTGAAAATGACACTAAAAAACCAAAAGAATTTCTGTTAAGAAAATAAAATAATTTGCCCTTGAGGGTGATCGAAATAATTTTGCACCTTAATTAGTTAAAGTTGCAAAAACTGCATCCAATTCTGCACTTCGCACCGTTTCCTCCTCGCTCACTTACTCGATTACTGGCTGGTGGGCGACCTCAGACAATGTAATTCCATCATTTATACCAATTTCGACCATTTATCCGCAAACAATTCGCAAAAAGAGGAAAAGCAACAGCAACAATGGGATGGCATGGGTTGGGTGCGGAATGGAAAATCCTCTCGGACTGCCTCTGGTTGTGGATGCATTGTGTGCAGCTTGTTTCCGTTGCTGTTGTTGGGCTTTATGCGAACGTGCGTTACGTTCTGCTTACAAAACGGATTAAAAGGTTACACAAGAGCGTGCAGCAGCCGTCATTTGGAGAGGAGGCAGACCAAGCCAGGCCATGTCATGCCATATACTCGTACATGCGCCCAGATAGACTCAAATGCAGTCACTTTATTTGCAACCAGTCCGCAGTCTCGAGTCGCTTCTTTGGCTTGGCACGCACATGTTGGTCACGTTATGCACATGGAAGCGAGTATGCTGATGGCAGAGTGGTGGGGGGAACGGAAACCAAGGGGGCACATTTGGGTTACCCACGAACAGACTTCGCTCGGGCTTGCGGTTTTTTCTTATCTGGCACGACATTGCTCCACTTGCCAACCAACTTTGGCGTCTCTTTATGACATTTTCCTGTCAAGTTGCGCTTCATTTCTCTTCTTCAGCAAGTCGTTGAAGAAAAGAAACTGAGGAAAAAAATAGAGTAGAGGAACTTATGAAAAGCCAAAAGTATTCAAGTGAAATCCATTAAGGCGCCTTCAACAGCTCCGTCTGCATAATTAATTTATTATGGCGGCGGCGTCTCTATTTTTATTTTGTGTTTTTGTAGCGAAGCCAAAGTTCAATTAAAAGTGTTGTACTGCAATTAGTTACAGGCCGCCCTTTCCCTCCGCTTCAATCTCTGTTTCTATTTAGTTGTATGCCTCAGCGATTAGACGTATTGACATTGCAACCAGCCACATTTAATTGATAATTCTTGTTAAGTATGCCGTCGTTCTCGATAAAGAAAATGGGCTCGTCGCCCACAACCACAACTATAGCCCCAGCCCCCTTTCCATCACTGGGTTTTATTTTATTTATAGTTTATGGACAGCCCGAGGCACTCTGATAGATTTAACCGCACAAAACTGCTGAAAATACTCGAAACAGAAAATGTTTTCCATTCGCCTGGGTTCTTATCGCTCACGTCATTTATTATCAAAGTAAGTGAGAGGGGAGGTGGAGGGGAAGGGAATTATGGGCTTGAGACATGCAATCTTGGTGGACTCTGTTATTAAGCCTTGACGGTGGTGCCTTCACTGGATGCATCTCTCTGAAAGTTTGAGAAAGTTGGCAACATTTTAGCTTAGGTTTATTGTATTTCGATTGGAACTTTGTACTAATAAATGTGTCCATATTTTTGTAGTTTTTATTGTGGCAAAGTCTACTGGTAGCACTTAAAATTGCTATACAGATAACAGGGTTATTATGTTATTGTTTAGTGCCATTTGTAATCCATTTGCAAAATAAAAAACCGACAAGAGGTCATTAACACAGCCGTCACCTTCACAGTTAGTAGCATCAGTTCTAGAATAGGTAAATGTGAAGTAGCCTCTATGACTTCGCTTTGTGTTAAATTTATGGCCTGTTGTAGCCAAAGTTATAAATTTTATTATTTTTATGAATTGTAATGCAAATTAACTGTTTACGCTGACGATTAAAACCGGACAGTTTTTTTCATTAAGAGTATTTTACAATTTACTACCCATTTAGAAACGAAATGACACGAGAGGCGCATAAAGAATATAAAGATTAAGTAATAAAGGATAATGGGAAAGATAAATAGTAAAGAAAGAAGAATGTATGAAAAAAACCTTTAGAGGTCGGAAAAAGTGCGGAAAAGAATTGGAAGAATCAAAAAAGAAGAAGGATAAAGAAAGGTTACAAAACTGAAGCCTAAGCCGAACAGAAAATGCTAAACCGTAGAAGAAAATGGTTCGGTTCGTGTTTAAAGGGGTATTGCTGCTTGGAAGGCTGTTTTGGACCTTTTTTAAAAAAACCTTTTTTGAAAACGGAAATAGTTATTTAAATTGGGTTTTTATTGCTTAAGGGCTATTGAAATAAATAAAATAAATTTTTCCCTTGTACGAGGGCTGTTTAAAAAGTTGTCGGCCTTCAAAGTTGGACGTCAAAAAAAAGTATGCTGCTGACGGCACGGATAACTCCACTTCGGATCATTTGAGATGGGAAAAATTAAACGGCGTTAGATTTAGTACACATGTAATTCGGGCCCATATTTCAATCATAATATTGCGATTTTTTTTACAAAATGGCGGCCATTGAAAAATGAAAATCGATTTTGGACAATTTTGTTTGTAGTTTAGTGTAAAAAAAAAGTAGCACAAAATTTTAAAAATTATGATTGAAATGGGAGCCATAATGGGGACAATTCTGCGTCGATTGCACTTTGATTCATCAGAATCGGTTCAGAACTACGGGCGCAATCAGTGCCGCCAGCTCGGAAAACGTGGTTTCGAGTGCGTATCCAAAATTGAAAATAAACTTGATCTGTCTGCAGGTATAAGAAGTTTTTCTCCCGGCTCGGGTTTATTCGTGCAGTCGTAACAATTCGATTATTTTCAAGATTTTTGTAAGTTTTGGTAATTGCTTGAGAAATCTCAACTATACTAAAAGTCTTTCTAGTTTTTCTATCTACCTCTTTACCACAGCAATCTGCCAATCTGTAAGGTTGCAGTTGGACACCAAGCCCCAAAAGCCGAGCTCCTCTCAATCTCTTGGCTTTTGTACTTCTAATTTTCGCACAAGATAAAGGGACCTACAGCTTAACGCCGAATCCGAACGGCAGTTTAATAAGCTTTTTCATGGCTAATTACTACAAAAGCTGGCGCCAACAGCAGTGAGGTGGCCGGGTGTGTAAGTTTATTCAAAGAAAAACTTTTCATTAGATGTTCCGATTCGGGATCGAACCCACGCTGAGACACACCCGGCCACAACATTAGATTTTGTCCACTTCCTGCAATGTTGGTCTCTTTTTATACCCTTGCAAAAGTTATTATAATTTTGCCCAGAAGTTAGCAACGCTTAGAAATAATCATTACAGACCCCTTAAAGTATATATATTCTTGATCAGGGTGACTAGCTGAGTTGATTTATCCCTGTACGTCTGTTTGTCCGCCAGTCTGTTTCTACGCAAACGAGTCTCTCAGTTTTAAAGCTATCGAGCTGATATTTTGCTCAGAGTCTTGTTTTTACTGCACGCTGCTAATATGTCGGAACCGTTGAAACCTGGACCAACAACCAGGAATTTGGTCGTCAAAAGATTATAGTTCCCTCTATGCATCTAAATTTTCAGTGTTCGTTAAAGATGGCTTCTAAAATTTTTTTTGAAAAGTACCATTTTAGGCACTTTTAACAACTTTGCCTACTTTTATCAGTTGTTATTTTTGTCGTTAACTGTTAACTTAACTTTAAGAAATTTGCTTAAGTAGTATAAGGTTGGTAAAGGGTTAAGTAAGTATGTGTTTCAGGTTGTGTTTATTCTGCTTGTTGTGAAGTGTTTATACTAGATCCTGCGATTATCCAGGTCACCTGGGTGGATCCTTTGGAGCCTGCGTCTTGCCCTTATTCCATTTATCCTACGCGTGCGAAGTAGGCGCCTGGCAAGGTTGTTTGGGTGGGCAGCTACCTTGTCCAGGTACCTCGCTGCCTGGACATTGATGGTATCTCCTACCATCGGAACGCCACATTCCCGTTCGATGTCTCGGGTTCTGATGAACCACTCGGCTCCAGTGATCCTACGCAGGATTTTGGCCTGGAAGACCCTAATTCTGTTTAGGTGGGTCTTTGCGGCGATGCCATAAACCTGGACCCCGTATCTCCATATGTGCCGATAACCTTATAAATGAGGACTTTGTTTCGCAGGGAGAGTTTGTTGTTGGGGTGTAGCAACCAAATCATCCTCTTCGCCTTGCTGTAAAGTTTACCAGCAACTTCGGCGGCATGCTGCTTAAATGTGAGCCTCTTGTCTAGCGTCACTCCCAGATATCTATGTGCCGACTTAGCTGGGAGGAGCTCTCCGTGAAGAAAGACACTTGGGCTACTGTCCTTCCTTAGGGTGTGGGTGACAGAGACACATTTTTCTGGGTTAATGGTGATGTTCCATCGACAGGCCCAGCTTTCGAACCTTTTCAGGTACTCCTGAAGCGCGTCTGTTGCCGAATAGACACAACTATCACGAGCCATAATGGCCGTGTCGTCAGCAAAAGTTGCGATTAGGAGGTCCTGTGTCTCCTCAATCGGGATGTCCGCAGCGGTTGGCATGTCTGCCGTAAACAGGCTGTATAGGGTTGGCCCCAGAACGCTGCCTTGAGGTACTCCTGCTCGAATCCTCTTCTTCTGGGATGCAAGGCCATCCTGGACAACTTTAAATGTCCTGTCAGCTAAGAACGTTCTGACCATCAAGAAGAGTTGAGGATTGAGCGCTCCCTTCAGCTTGGCTAGTAAGCCATCATGCCAGACGCGGTCAAATGCCTGTTGGATATCCAAGTACGCTGCCACAATGTACTCCTTGGCGTGGAATCCTTCAAGGACGAAATTGACCACTCTGTGTAGCTGTTCTGGGGTTCTGTGGCCTAAGCGAAAGCCGAACTGGAACTTGGGTATGCTCCTTTTCACCGCTGGGGTTTCCAGGATTCTCCTTAACAGACATCTCTCCAGCAGATTGCCAAATGCTGGGAGGAGGCTTATAGGCCTGTAGGAGTCCAGCTCGTTTGGGGGCTTTTCGGGATTATGCAACATGACTATGTTGGCGTTCTTCCAAGCGCAGAGCTGAGTTAAAGAGGAGCAACAGAAACAATATCGCTTTGCGAGGAAAAAGCTTTATTGTCCTGTTGTCAACTCCGTCTTCACCAGGTGCCTCGTTGCTCTTGAGTGAGGCTATCTCGCTCGTCACCTCTTTAAATGTGATGGGCCTGACAGGTAGCGCCATTTGAAGAGGGACGTCCAGTGCTTCCTTGACCAATTGAAGCAAAATGGCTGAAACCTTTCCTCGAGGTTAGAGGCAAAGGCTTCAGCTCGGTCTTGAGGGTGTTTGACCCATGTGCCATTAGGTTGTCTGATCGGGAACTTCGGCTGCACCTGCCTTTTGTACCTTCTGGTGAGCTTCCAGAGAGCGTACTTCGAGTCCTCGTTTGGAGTAGCTTCTTCTAGCATTTTGTCCGTTGCCTCTTTCTTAATGTTGGCTAGCATCTTCCTCACCCGATTTGAGATCCTCCTATAGAGTCTATCAACGGCTGAATCGTGAGTCCTTGCATACTCCCTCCGCAAGCGTTTTTTGAGCGCAATCATGCCCTCGGCCTCTGGGGCCCGTGCTGTGCGAGTGTGGGGGTGGCACTTGTGGAGCTGATTTGGCGGCTGCTGATTGTCCATTAGCAAGGTGATCGCGTCGTCCACATCCTGCGGAGGATGCACCTCCATGTTGAGATGGAGTGAGTCGCTCAATTCCTCCTGAAAGCTGCAAGTCAGATCCAGGGAGCAGTATTCGGCTTCTGACTGGCGCTGTTTGAGGACTCAGACTGAGTGTTGCCAGTACGGGGAGGTGGTCAGAGGACAGCTCGTATTCCTCGTGTACTTCAAGGAGGTTTGGAAGCGATAGGTCGCAAATTGAAACAGGTGTGCTCGGTTGATGTGTTCGGCAGAAAAGACATTGCACTAGCGATCTCCCAATCAATGGCACTGGATTCCGCCAAAGAAGATGGCATTCTGGTGTGGCACCGGTCTGGTGTGCACCCAGGCAGCCTTGCATTCCATTACTTGAAATATAAATAATGTTTCAATATAGAGCGCCATGACTTACCGCCTTTGCCAAGCTTCCCACTGATCCACATCCAGGCCGCGTTGACTGCGTTGGAATCCAAGTGCTTCTTGTCTGCCAAGTTCCACAACTCGCTTTTAGCTTTCAAAGCGATTATTAAATTAATTTTATCAACATTAGAAAATCGCCGCTTTCTGGCAGAATCTTTTTTGGTGAGCTCATTTTGTCCAATTCCGTGCACAATCGATTCGATTCCTTTTTTTCATAATCCCACGCGAAATGAGGCGTTAATTGGTTATAGAATTAATTGGTAACAGAACGTAGTGGCAATACGTAGGGTTTTTCGTGTCGAGTGGAAACTGCCTATGAAATTGCGACGCGGAAAATTTTCGCAGTAACTTTTTTATATAGACTTTTTCATTTCGCAACCATTTCGTGTCGAGTGGGACACTGCGCTTTAGCAAAAACAAAGCCAAAGTTCGTCTCTTTTGACCGATTGCCACAAATTTTTCGAAAAAGCAGCAAATATGTTCTAACGACAAGACTTTCAGTTCGGTTAGACCTTTAAACTGAATTTAATGTTCGAACAGTTTCCATTTCTTTTTTACACTAATTAAACTTAATTTGTGACAAGAATTTGCCGATTTTCTGCTTAACTCAAGTCCACAAATTAATATGTTATAATGACTTTTAGCATCCATCCTCATCCATCCCCAGCATCAATATTTAATTTATGCCGCCAATATTAATCAATTAGTGTGTGGACAGCAAACAGCACTTATGGTCGTCTGATTGGCAACATTTTCTGAAAAGGGAAACCATTCCCAGAAAAAAGGGGGCTGGGCCCCCATATGAGGCTGTCGCCGCTGCCCGGCGCACAAAAGGCAACAAGCAAATCCAATAATACAATTTATTATCAATGCCAGAGACCTCGTAGCCACCCCCTAAAAAAGCAGCAAGTGGGGCGGGGAGGCCCACAAGGGCGGAATCATAAATAACGCCACAGAAACGACAGCAAGGCTTTGGCATTGCCAGGCTGGCCAAGGATCGGCAGGAACGACACTCAATGTGGCGCAACATATTTTCATGTCAAATTAAAAAAAAAAAGGGAGGCAAGATGGAATGTGCGCTGCCAACACAATACAATTAAAAGCTAATTAGGTTTTAATTAAAGCTTATTAATTAAATTACCAGGGCCAGGCGTAAATAATATGAAATTTGTTGTAATTAAAGCGAGCGTCAAAGAACAGAATGGTAGCCAAGTTGGATTGGGTGCAGGTCCAAGAAACTGGCACATATGGCTACAGCGCGTAGCTGTCGCTCGAGAAGATTACGCTAGCACAGTTGCCAGTTGCGGTTTTTGGCGCAGCGCAAACAGAAAATTAAACACAAGAAAAAAATAAATGAAAAACTTGTGCTAAAAAAGCAAACAGCGGCCACTGCCAGATAAAGATACAGATATAAATACAGATACGGTTACGGTAACTGGGCCTGGGCGACGTGTTGTCGTTGTGGTCGTCGTCGTGCATTTGTATCTGTGTATCTCAAAGATACGCATAAGTAAGGCCAGCCGGCCGGCCGGCCAGCCAAAGCAGCGGCAGCTATTAAGGGGCGTTTCATTTTATGTTTCATTTGCGCCGACAACGTTGCTGATGACGACAAAATGATAATGACGACAACAACTACGTCTACCTGTATGAATGAGTCGCAGGCACAGACCCAGTCCAGCAACTACAAAAACAACAACAACAACAACTACAAAACCAGCATGCAATGAATGGTTGTGCTCCCTCGCTCCCTCTCTGCTACCACAAGTTAACAGCCAAGTTAGGCACTCGCTTTGGCGCTGTGACTCTGAGGCTGGCCCCCAAAGCATGACTAACAGCGTTGGCGCGCTACAACAACACACAACAACAACAACAATAGCTACATCGTCAGCGCGGCTTGTCGTGTCATCGTCGACGTCGTTGTCGTGCAACTGTAGAAAAAAAAAACGATTTTCCAAGTGACTCAACGAATTTTTAATACACTTGCCCCACAATTAAGAAAGAAATATTAAAATCGATCAATCATCCTTTTCAAAGGAGGTGACAGAGGTTCTGAAATGTGGCTTTTCAAATAGTTCTGGGTCTGGTTTTGATCATTAGATCATTAAGATACAAAATCTCAAAATTTCCAAAGTTGCTTAACTTCCACAAAAATGTCTATGAACTAAACAGAACCGTCTTCTTCTGCTGTTTCGGGTAGCTTAAGCTTTTTTGAAAGGACTCTAGGAAGAGTCAGTTTGTTTCTCAACCTCTAACAACCTTTGAACTGAATATACCGTTGAATACACTTAGAAAAAAATCCATTCAAAATCCACCGAAATCAAAACCATTCGTTGAAAAAAGTAGAGAAATTCCGCTATGACGTAAACTGTGAACGCCGGAGTCATTTCATTAACGCATTTTTAAAACACGTTATTCGATCTTAAATAACGTTTAGGTGTTGCGTTATTACCATTTCTTGCTCGACCTGGAAACATTTTGGGCTCATTTTACAAACTTTCCGGCTTCTTTGTGTACATTTTGGTTATATTTTGCATGTGAACATATGAACATTGCGGTCTACTTTTGGGAACACAATTTTCGAACACTTTTGGGCCAATTTTTTAAATATTCTGGTTATACTATGTGACTGATTTTAAGACATTCATAATATTCAAACTTAGGGTGGCAGATGTACATTGCTACATTAAGAAACTCAAATAATTTTTTTTTGAGTGAATGGAATTCATTTTTCTTTTATTTATGTTAAAGCTCATTAAATTTCATTAAATATTGCTTAATTAGATCTAAAAATAATTGATTTTAAATGCCCCCCTGCTCGTTGATGCATGTGCGGCATCTTATCAAAAAGTTGTTCATTACTGCTTGCAGAGTTGACACAGGAATAGCCGCAATTGTTGCTCGAATGGATAGCTTTACTTCATTCCAATTTGTCGGTTGTTTTGTAGACTTCCTGTTTGTAATAACCCCACAAGAAAACGTCAGGTGCAGCAAGGTCGAGCGACCTGGGGGTCCAACGGAATGTGAAGTTTCTAAATATCAGCTTATTGGGAAATTTTCGTCTCAATTCTGTCAAAACAGGCTAGGCTATGTGAGGAGTTACACCATCTTGCTGAAACCACACAAAGTTGAAAGGAATTCTCTTTCGGCTTAATTCTGGATAGAAAAACTCTCTCAACATGCTCAAGTAACGGTCTCCAGTAACAGTAACGCCGTGACCGTTTTCTTCGGAGAATTAGGGCCCGACAATGCAGCTTGATGAAACTGCACACCACACTGTGACACAAAGTGGATGCAATTTGGTTTGGACACTCCATATTCGACATTTTTTTATGTTTATGTTGCCGTTTAAGTCGAAATGGGCCTCGTCACACATAAAAAGACAGTTCAACATGTTTTCGTCCTCTTCCACTATTTGAAGCAACTTCGGCAAAATCCCAAGCGAATCGGCAAGTCTGCTGCGTTCAGTTTGTTGGCCATTTGAATTTTTATGGGATGAGTTCAAATCATTGTGCATAATTGACTGAGACTGTCTGCTTATACCAGAGGCAGGCAAAAATACATTTACATTTTTGCATTGGTGTGTGTGGAGAGCTGCAAAATTGCTCTCAATTTCTGTAGCAAAGATTGCGTCGCGGCGTAGGAAACCAAGCAACGCACGGCTTTCCTATCCGTGTCTGCTTTGGATTTTTCGTATGCACACGAGCTACCCATTTGAGCGTAAGTTCTTGTCAAGCTCTTGGATTGTTTTTGTTGCGCAGCGATTGTTCGCTTCTCCGCTTAGGGTTTCGATGGGGTCTTCTTTAGACCATCCCACTCTCGGCCAATTGCTAACAATCTCTTATGTCCTTCTGCTCGGGGATCTTCGCCAACGTGCGGCTATACTCTCTTTGAACCCACGGCTCCGCCGGTACTGGACAATCCAATTCTTGGTATTCGTTTTCCCTCAATATTAAAGACAGTCTACAAAAAAAAAATGTGCGTTCATCAAATTGAAAAAGTTATCCAACTTTGTTTTGGTGGCGCTTTCATCAACCGGCCTGTAGCATTGTAGACGCTAGTGGATGTTATGTTTTCCACATAACCCAAGGGCACAGAACACTTCAGGAGGCTGTTCAACTGATCGAAGGCTTAGAACCTGCCGGTTTTATAATCGAGTAGAGAAGAGTTTCCTGATGCCGGCTTTCTATAGGTTAGGTTAGGTTAAGTTAAATAGGCTGCTCGGCAGACCGAGATCACCCGACCAGCGGCCCTTTCTATATGGGGAAGGTTTGGGGGAGTTGGAGACGCCGCCCGTCTGTCTAGGGGCACATTGCCAACTGCCCAGTCTTCGAAAATGGTTCCGTCTGGGTGCGTTTCCTAATGGGCAGTCGCAAGAGTTGGATGCTTTCTTTTCCTCCTCATTCCCACCAATGGGGCAGTGCCCCGGTATGCCCCCTTCATAGTTCTAATCCTGTTCTTGCTAAGGTGTAGAAGTTGGGAGTTCTTTTGTGTGAGTATCTTGACCAGAGTGATAGCCGGGTGGTGGTCCCTTTGTCGTTCTCCCTAGTTCTGGTCTTTGAATGTCCGTTACCGCTTGTGCCTGGCAGGGAACCCGGCACTCGTCCGCTCCCTCGTTGCCCGGTATGCCTGCGTGACCAGCTACCCAGAAAGGGTTATGGAGTGCTGTTGGATTTGGTTCAGCGCTGTCGCCATATGCGGACTAGGTTACTCTTTGTGGCGTTTAATGACAGAGCCTTAATGGCTGCCTGCTGTCGACAACATGAAATGTCTTGGAGTTTCCTCAAGGTGTTATCAATTTGGCTCGCCTCCGTTCGGTAGACGGTATGAGAGCTGTGTTGCAAGTTCTTCAGAGAAGATTCCTGCTCCTGTGCCATCTTCCGTTTTCGAACCGTTTGTATAGATGGATAGCTCGTTCTCCCGGACGGTAGTGTCCTGCCTCCATTTCTCCGGAGACCAAGTTCCAAGTTGTCGTTCATTTCTGAACTAGTATGCAGTGGTCGCTTCCCTTGCCTCTGCATTTATTACTACCTCCTTAGGATGCTGCTGTGTCCTGAAGTAGATACTTTAAGAAGTTTCAGTTCCCAGTCTTACCGCTTCTCTCTGCTTCATACTTCTGGAAAGTGCTTACTGGTTCCAGGTTCAGAACACATTAGGGCCGCCTGGAGGTAGATCGCAGGGATCCCGTTATACCGAGTCAACTGCTCTTTGTACCTTATAGAGGTTGTTTAGGTGGATTTGTGTTGCCACCTCCCACCATACCAGCGCTCCATGTAAGAAGGTCGAGAGCTGTGTATAACCAAGTGATATACGGTTATGGTCCCCACTTCCTACCGAAAGTCTTTTTGCAGGCGTAGTACGCACCTATGCCTTCTTCATCTTTCCTCGAGTTTCTCTTCCAGATAGTTTTGAGTTTAGAATGACACCCAATGAGCGTTCCCCAGGATGTAAACTCAGGATCTTGTATCTTTGTGAACAGCACCATTGGGTCTTCAGTGGTTTAACCCCTAGACCGTTCTTATGCGCCCATTTTATCTAGCAAGACAGATTCCAATAGCTCACTGATTGTGGTAAAAGTGTACCCGTTTCTTTTAGAACCAGGTCATCTGCGTATGCGACACCCTACATCCGTTAAGCATCTAGGTAGAAGAAGTTCGTTGAAAACCAGGTTCTAAAGAAGCGGGGAAATGATCCCCTGTGGAGTGCCTCTCGTTGTTCTTCTTCTTATGTTGCTTGCACAGAGACTGGAGTTGATCACTCGGCTGCTAACCATGTTCCTTAGCCAGTGAGTAATCGTCTCCGGGTCCTCACATTGTTGAAGGCCCATCGGTGTCGAGTAAGGCCGCCAACGCAAACTTCTTCTGATTACGCGATTCTTCAATACTACCGACCACTTCAAGTAGTGCGGTGTCAACAGATCTACCCTTAAGGTAGGCGTGCTACGCACCGCTGAACGTTCGTGCAGTGAGCTCCAGGAGTCTCTCTATCGTTTTCAAAAGAAACGATGAAAGAAAGACTAATGGGTCTATAGTCCTTTGGAGAGTTGTGGTTTATCTTCCCTGCCTTGTGGATGAAGACTATTCTCACCTCCCTCCAACTTTCTGGGACTTTCACAGAGACCCAAGCCTAAAAATTCTTTTGAAGTATAAAGTCCCGATTTGCCCTTAAATCTGCGCGTAGAGGTTTTTTTTCAATCTTTCGAAAGTTAGGCAGTCCCAAAACGCTTCAGCAAGTCCGAAATGATGTCAAGAGCTTCTTTCGTTCAAGATAGTCATTTCATTTCGCAGATTCCTTTTGATTGGTAAGGCCGGTTTTTTTTAATTTAGATTTTTTTCTTAAAACTGTTCGGTAAGTTATATTTTTGGACTCTTGAATGTGCGGATGTTTAAAATTCCTTAAATCTATGTGTTCTATACTATTTGATGTAACATAAAGTCAGGTCCTTTGTGTTCAAAAAAATTTTGGAGAATAATTTCTGGTTTTTAGAGGTATTATGCCCCAGGTTTTTGTTTGTATCAACTCCGATTTGGTCTAGGCAATCCATAAAGTACTAATCATCTTGTCAAAGAAATCTTTTTCATACCAATAAGAATTTTGGAAATGTCACCATAAGTGTCTTTTCCTCGAACTTTTGCTCCAACGTTTCAAATATAATGGTTTTTTAAGAGGTTAAGAAACTTTTCTTCAATTTCGAAATTGAATTTCTAGAAAACTTTCGAATAGTCCCTAACGATTTCTAATGTTTGATAGAGTTGAAGAAGCACGATAGAATAATGAGGATATGGGCACGTGAGGGATACGGTAGGAAGGATATTAAGAGGTGGAAGAGTAATTGCAGAAGATGTAAGGGATCACATGCTTTTAAATGATTGGCAGCTACATAAATCCGACTTCGATACGGACTTATTGTAGGAAATCGATTACAATACCCAAAATTGGGACTTCTTTAAACTCTTCGGTGAACTTAACCGAACCGAATCCTTTTGATTTGTGGTTTTCAATTCGGTTCAGCATTTTCGAAATGAGGCCAGTTCGGTTAGTTTCTGTACCACCCACAACTTCACAAATGACGCTGGTCAAATGTTTCAAGAACATCTCAGTTCTATCTTCAGCAGTCTTTGCCTGTCGACTAAATATCACTTAGCTGCCGACTCTCCATGCCAGCAATGCCGTAGCTGCTTGGGAATTCCAAAGCAGCATGAGTGCAAAACTGACACCAAAAGACAACGCCAAGTTGATAGAAGCCCTTGTGTAATTGCATATGTCCCAAAATGAACCTTACTATATTATCTTAACTTTGAGTGGAACAAGAACTGAGAAAATGGAACTTAGATGTCAGACGTTATTGTATTTTAAAGTACTTCTTACCTTCATTCATTTTATAACGAGAAATTTTCCAAGCTTTCTTTATTAGTTCAGCAAAATGTACGACACTTATCCAACTTGTATTGTATCGTTACAGACAATTGCATCACTTCCCATTCGATTCCCCTTTGCCTTGCTCGTTAAGGCTACAGCTTTAAGTATAGTACAACCCAACTCTACAAATAGAGTATATCCACGAAAATCCGCATTTGTATAAACAATCTGATAAGACAAACGAGTTTGACGCTTCAAATAAATGATTGCCAGCTCCTCTCCTACGGCCTTTGTGTACATTTGTTTTTAGTGTGTGCGTTTGGATCTATCTCTATTTATGGGTACGCCGCTTGATGCTTCCATGTTTGAGGTTGTTTGTTTGCTGGCTTTTCTTATCTGGTCAAACGCATCTAGCGGATGCGCTTGGGGTATAGAGTATGCGTAGTTTTTAAATGTGCCCAGGAAGAGTCTCTTGGATACACATTAATTTTATCTGAACAACGCCCCCACATTGACACGTGCTCGGTGGTATTGGGACCACAGCTAAGTTAAATCCAAGCTGGTGGCCAATTGACGTTGGCCGCACACAAAAGAAAAAAAAAAAAAACAACGGAAAACACGAAAAGAAAACCCCAGACAACAAGTCATAAGCCGCAGACACATGTAGAACAACCCGAGCGGCTGGGGAAGAAACACAATAAGAGGCAATGAGCTGGTGGCCTTGCAGCTAATTTCATTTGACAATCGTTCATGTAGTTAGACACAGCAGAGGAGTAAAGTCGAGTCACAGTGTGAGATACTTAAATAAGTGCAAAAACATGTTTCCAAGAACTTCAACGAGACATTACGATGCGTCTGATTATACATGGGCAGAGCGAGTGCACTAAATGGACCTGCCATCAGCACAGTTTGAGGTCAAACCTCAAATGGGCGGAGAAACGACGGCAAGGCCCCCTAAAATGCTTTCCTGATGTTCCCCATGCAACATTAATGATCCAGACACAGCAAACTGAATTTTATAACAGAACAGAGAGATGGCAAAGGGAGCTAGCCACAGGATGGGGAGTGGGGCTTAAATTGATGTTCACTGTTCAAGGGAATAGTGTCATATTAAGAATAAATCTTACTAGGATCTGATCCATTTTTGAACCAGTTCGAAACCGGCCTTGAACCAGCAAAATATTACAAAATAGCTTAATTCACCAAAATTCTATTATACCACCCCGCCACTCCATTTTCAACATTCATTTTGTACCCCACTGCCATTCTAAGGGTTAAGCACACAAATTGATGCCATTTCACTCACTCACATGGAATTAGTAGGCTCGCACACATTTGTCAACAACATTTGGCAACGAAAATTAATTTTAAGTAGAATTCATTTATTCTTTTGAAGCAACACATACGGAACATCCAGAGCAGGGTCTGGAATATTTTGTTTTTTTTTTTTTTTTTTATTTTTTCCGAATTTTCTGCGAACCGCTAGGAACTAAGTTTATGACTAGTTGGTTTAGACTACTTGCAAATGTGGTTACATATTATAGGGAGAAATCTTAACTTTAGTTCTCCTTGAGGTCCTGATTGTCATTGAAGTGAAG